>LBNR01000009.1:0-122058 GCA_001262555.1 Fusarium nygamai
AGCATCACGCCCGGGCTTGACCTGCTGGACCTCGTAGCGGCAGTTCAGCTTGACTGTCCGATCCCGCACTACGATTGCTGACCTTGCTAGCATCTCGCCGCGGAACCAGTCCTCCAGCACAACGGGCAGCGTTGCTGTGAGCAGTACCAACGGGCAGCCAAACCGGCGTAACCCTACGAGCTCGCCAAGCTTAGCCCGGTAGCCAATATCCATAATCACAGTGTGACATTCGTCTACGAATATCCGCTGCAGCAGCCCTGTGCATGACAGCCCGTCAACGTATCCGCAAAACTCGGCGCTCGATACGATATCGGCACTGACGACGATCAACCGTGCTGCCCTCGGCATGCCCTCTCGTCCCGAATTCATCGATGACCTGTATCGGATGCAGTCGACCCCCATGTCTGTTGCTCTTGCCACCAAGTCATCCATCAGTGCAACAAACGGCACGACCACGATGCTTGTGCCTGTATCCCGCATTACGGCCGGCAGCATGAATAATATGCTCTTGCCGGCCCCTGTCGGCAGCACGTTAATTGCCGCCTGGTCTGCTTTAAGCGCCATGATCGATCGCATGCTCTCAGCTTGCTTGTCGGATCGCCAAGTCGCCTTCGGTCCAAGCAGCCTTCGCAGCCCGTCTGCCATATCGTCTTCTAGCTTCTTCTTTTTCTTCTCCTCCCTTATCTCTTTCGTCTCCTTCCTCTTCCGAGCCGGCTCCTCCTCTTGAGTAGTCTTTCTTCGCTTGCTGCTCCTAGTCATCTGGGTCGGACTATCGATCGACTGCTGCTGCTGCTGCTGCTGCTGCTGCTCGTCGGTCTTCTGACTATCCCGCTTGCGTTTCGGTGCCTTCACCTCCTTCCCTTCTTCTGCACTACTGCTTTCCTCTAAAAACTGATGCCACAGCTTGCTGATCTCCTTGAATGTCGCAATCATCTCCGGCTGCAGCTTACCCGGGAAGCCGATGTGTACGGCATAGTGCTGCCTTGCAATCCGTGTTCCGTGCGTTGACTGCAAGTCCCACACGATATTCCAGCTTCCTCCACAGTCAACCGGCTCACCTGTGATCTGGTCGATCTCGATATTGTCATCCTCATCTTCATCATCCATCTTACCTTCTAGCTGCTTCATCACAAGCCCTCGAATCTTCCGTCCCATCTCGATCGCGATCGCCCGGTATCGTCCCACCCCTAATCTGACCCCCGTCCCGGCCTGCATCACGCGGCCAAGCTGCCTGCTGAGCCGGTCGGTCTCCCATACCGACGAGCAGCCATCCCTCCACATATACTCTAGCTGCTCTCCACGCGGCTCGGCAAGTTGACACTCCCGTCGCAGCACCCTCTCCGTCGGAAGCAGCCATGCGATATATGCCACAATCATCCGCCCAATCCGGTCGGGCACGAATCGTGCTACCTTTCGCCCGTTGTCGCGGATTGCCTTCATCTTATCTCGGTCAGTTACGATCATGACTTGCCCATCTAGTATGAATATATTCCGCATCAGCTGCCACGAATCGCAGTGCCGCAGCGTTGTGATTTCGGGCCCCCTTCCTGGAAGCCCACCCCACGTATGTACGAGCACGAGCAGCGCCTCTCGCAGCAGCTTCAAGTCTCGAAGCCACCTCTTAACACGCTGTCGCTTCCATCGGACCCTTGTAGCATCCCATATCGATGCTTCCATCAGCCGCATCACCTTTGCCGGCCCGACCTCCAGCCACTTGTTCTTCGGGTTGCTTGCAAATGACTGACCTGCCCCAAGCCGTATCATATTATCGACAATTCGCCCCATATTAATCTTCTTACTGACCGGCTGCCAGAACCCCCCGAATAGCTTATCTAGCAGCTTCTCTGCATCGGTAACCTCATCGCGCAGTGTACGGGTGAAATCCTTGACGCTGATATACTCGCCCATGTGAAATAAGCCCTCTTCGTCCTCAGACCATCGTATCGACGGCTGCCCCCCCATCTTCTGCCGATATCCTTTCCCATATGCCATCCATCCGATTATCGTGCTCATGACAGTGTGAGTGCCTATACACATCCACGATCTATGCTGCTCTTCAAATGCAAGTACGGCCTCGACCCCGACCTCATCCCGATCTAGCGGCTGATTCTCAAATACAGCCTCTAAAAAGAACAGCCGGGCCCACCACACCATAGCAGCTAGCAGACCGGTATATAAGTGCGGCTCTGTATAGCCCATCGGCCGTGGCTTGATACCAAGTGCCGCGCAGAAGCATAGTAGCGAATTCGTATATACATTTCCACCAACGTGAGTTTTGATTGAAGCCACGATAAATCGGAAGACAGCTCGGTCTAGTGCATCCTGCAGCGGGCTAGTTAAACCTTCGCCCCCCTGCTCGCCGTCATCACTACCATCGTCATCCTGATATTCGTCCTCGTCTCCATCTTCGTCTTCGTCTTCGTCTTCATCTTCGTCTTTGTCTTTATCTCCGTCTTTATCCTTAGCTTGTCTCTCTCTGCCGCTGAAGAACCTGCTGTTATGACTGCTTGGAACCCTATCGCTCTCGAGCTCTTGGGCAATATCACGCAATAAGCTCCATTGCTTATCCGTAAAGCGAACGGCCCAGCGTTCAAACGCTTCCTTCTGCCCGATACGATATGCCTTCTAGCAGAAGCTTAAGTAACGGTGACCGACAGACTTATACTAGCTCATCGATTCTTCCTTGCCTTTATGACCGAACGGCACGCCGCTTGGCGGTACTAATAAAATGCTATTAAGCCATTGTAACGTCTCGGTCGGCACGCTATAGAGCCGCCAACAGCAACGTTCCACCTCACAATCAAAGCTCTATCCAAGCCAGGTAAGCAATAGTCGCTCACGGGCTGCTTCCTCGTCTTCTTGCCTCCTAGTTAACCTGCCTGTTGCTGCCCTTGCCCGTATCCACTGGGCTGCATCGTGAATGTTGATCAAGTCCCGGGAGCCAAAGTGTCGTACCTAACCTAGCCTCTTGACCCACGGCGAGTCACGGTCGATCTCTTCCTTCAAGTCACCCTTCCGTAGTCGTACGGCATCTTCCTCTTCTAATCGAGCCTGACTTGCAGCAATAAGCTCATCCATAGCGCTCCGACTGGTAGTATCAGCTGCATCAGCTATATCGGACAGGCCGTTGCTGTTACTATCGTCTCGAACGATCCAGTAGCATGTATGCCTTCCTCCTATCCACGTCTGTAGCTGTACCTCAGTCCATCGTGCCTCTTCTGCTACTGCTGCTGCTATACTATACCCTGCCTCTCGCCAATGACAGACGGCATTATCTTATGCAATAGTAAGATATCGGCATACATTATAGCTATACCCCTTTAAGATAGCAAGATATTCAATTGCTTGACTATTATCTTCGGGGGTTACAGTAAGCTTCAGGTCAGCTAGTTCAAGTGTGCCGTAGTAGTCTTTAATGTCCTTAAGCACCTGGCCCTTCAGCTGATGCTATCGCCGAAAATGGGACTCAATGCTGCTGCCGGGTCGAACGGCTGACTGACATAGCCGACAGATAAGTATCTGATAGTCCTGATTAAGCTGAACGATATCCTCCATTGCTGCTTGATATTGCCTCTTTGATTATGGTGATAGAAAGCAAAGAGAAAAGCAGTCTTGTTATTTTCTCTATTGATTAAAGTCCCCTTTCCTCTGCGTCGCGCTAACCCCAAGCTGATGCCAGCTAACCCCAAGTGTGGGGTTGGGGTTATTTTGGGCCAATTAGAGACCCGATCCAAGCTCACTCGATTCAAGTCCAAATTTTAAGCGAGATGACCCGGTTTGTTAGACGATTACGGTTCAATCGCCTCTTAATAGTTCTTAGGCTTAACTTATTAAACCTAATATTAACAGTTTAGCTTAACTATATAGTCTTGCACTATAATTGCCGACTTTACTAGTATCTCGCTACAGAACCAATCTTCTAACACAACAGGCAGCGTTACTATCAGTAGTATAATCAGACAGCCAAAGCAACATAAGCCTATTAACTCACCAAGCTTAGCCTAATAGCTAATATCTATAATAACCATATAACATTCATCAATAAAAATCCGCTTTAGCAGTCCTACGCATAGTAATCTATTAGCATACCTGAAAAACTGATTACTAGAAATAATATTAGCGCTTATAACTACTAATTATACTACCTACAGCACCTCCTCCTGCCTAGCACTTATTAATATCTGGTATTAGATACAATCTACGCCTATTACTATTATTTACATTACTAAGTTATCCATAAGTATAACATATAGCATAACTATAATACTTATACCTATAAGCTACATCACTGCCGGCAGTATAAATAGTATGCTTTTTCTAGCCGTTATCAGTAGCACGTTAATTGCTATCTAATCTATTTTAAGTAATATAATTGCCTGTATACTCTTAGCCTGCTTTTCAGATTGCTAAGTCGCTTTCGGCCCTAGTAGCGCTCGCAACCCTTCGGCTATATTATTTTCTATCTTCTAAGCCACTTCCTAAGTAGTCTTTCTCCGCTTGCGGCTCTACTGCCCTATCACTTGACTATCCTACTTACGCTTTAGTATATTTTTCTTACTTCTTTTCTCCTTATCCTTTTCCCCTACACTACCTCCCTCTAAAAACTAATACTAAAGCTTACTAATCTCCCTAAAAGTTATAATTATCTCCAGTTAAAGCTTACTTAAAAAGCTAATATATATAGTATAGTACTGCCTTACAATCTATATTCTATACATCAACTACAGATCCTATATAATATTCTAGCTTCCTCTACAGTTAACTAGCTCACCTATAATCAGATTAACCTCAATATTATTATCTTTATCCTTATCCTCTATTTAACTATCTAGCTGCCTTATAATTAGCCCTTAGATCCTCTGCCCTATCTTAATAGTAATCGCCTAGTACTATCTCACTCTAATCCTTACCCCTATACTAGCCTATATTATATATATAAGCTTCCTACTTAGCTAATTAGTATCCTATACTTATAAGCCGCTATCCCGCTATATATACTCTAGCTAATTACCGCGTGGCTTAGTAAGCTAATACTCCCGCCTTAGTACCCTTTCTGCTAGGTTTAACTATAATATATATACTACAATCATCCGCCTAATCAGATCAGGCAAAAACCATACTACCTTTCAGCTATTATCACAGATCGCCTTTATCTTATCCTAGTCTATAATAAGCATAATCTATCTATCCAGTATAAATACATTACAGATCAGCTACCACAAGTCACAGTACTATAGCGTTACTACCTCCAGCCCCCTACCCAGAAGCCCGCCCTATATAAATATAAGTATATATAATATCTCTCAAAATAGCCATAAATCGCAAAGCTATATTCTAACCTTCTGCTACTTCTACTAATTCTACACTATATCCTATATTAATATTCCCATTAGTTATATTACCTTTACTAGCCTAGGCTTTAACTAACTATTCTTTAGATTACTTATAAATAACTGACCTACTTTAAGCCACACTATACTATCAGTAATCCGCCCTATATCAATCATTCCGCTAACTTTCTGCCATAATCCCCTAAGTAGCCAGTCTAGTATCTTTTATATCTCTATAACTTAATTATAAAGTATATAGGTGAATTTTTTAATATTAACCTCCTTACCTATATAAAACAGCGCTTTTTTATTATCTGCCTACCGTATTAATAGCTACCCTCCTATCTTTTAGCAATACCCTTTCCCATATACTATCTACCTAATAATTATACTAATAATAGTATAACTACTAATACATATCTACACGGCATATTGCTCCTTAAATGAAAGCACTGCCTTTACTCTAACCTCATCCTGATCTTATAGCTTATCCTTAAATACAGCCTCTAGAAAAAACAGCCAGGCCTACTATAATATACCTACTAGCATACTAGTATATAAATATAGCTCTATATAACCTAGTAGACATTACCTAATACTAAGTACTATATAAAAGCATAGCAGCGGGTTTATATATAAATTCCTACTAACTTTTATTTTAATCAAAGAAACAATAAACTGGAATATAGCTTAATCAAGCGTATTATACACCAGACTACTTATACCGCCATTATCAAGCTCCTCTTCACATTCACTAACCTCTTTATCTTTATCTTCTTTCTTATTATCAGTATCTACATTTCTTTTACTATAGAACCTACTATCCTGGCTACTAGGAAATGCATCTCCTTTAAGTTCTTTATTAATATTATACAGTAAGCTCTACTACTTATCTATAAACTAAATAGCCTAGTATCAAAATACCTCTTTATAACTAATATAGTATGACCTCTAGTAAAAGCTTAAGTAGTAGTAACCTATAGAATGATATTTAGTTATTAATATCTCCTTTCCTTTTTTACTAAATAGTATACCGCTTAGACTTATTACTATAATACTAGCGAGCTACTATAGCGTTTCTATTAGCACGCTATCAAGTCACTAGCAGTAGCAGTCTACCTTACAGTCAAAGCTTTACCTAAACTGACCGAGTAATAGTTATTTATAAATTACTTGCTTGCCTCTATCGGCCCTATTGCCAGTTACTGCCTTTACTTATACCCATATAGCTACATTATGGATACTAAGCAAGTCCCAGGAGCTAAAGTGCCGTACCTAATGTAGTCTTTTTACCCACTGCAAATCACAGTTAATATCTTCTTCCAAGTCACCCTTCCAGAGTTACATAATATCCTCTTCTTTTAATCAGGCCTAGCTACTAGTAATTATCTCCTCTATAGTACTATATCTTATAATATCAGCGCTATCTAATATAATACTAATATTACTATTATCTCTAACGATCTAGTATTAAATATACCTCCCGCCTATCTAAGTCTATAGTATAACCTCTTCCTATCTAGTTTTTACTATTCTATACCCTACTTCTCTCTAGTAGTGGATAATATTATCTAGTATTACTATTAGAAACCTATACTTAATATAGCTATACCCTCTTAATACTAGGAGCCATCTAATAACTATACTACTATCTTTTAGAAGCTTTAAGTAAACTAGGTCTACTATATCTCTACTAATATAATAATTAATAATATCTTATAATATACTGCTAGTTAGTTTATATATCTATTAAAAGTACTTTATAAATATATCTAGCTAGAATGCTATCTTACATTTCTAGCAAATAAGTATACAGTACTTATCATTAACCTTTATATACTCATCCATTGCTATCAAGTAGTAGTTAGTTAGTTACCGTAATAAAATAGAATAAAGTAGTAAATGCTATACTGTTATACTATAGAACCCCTTTTACCAGACCGCTATAAACCTTAAATATAATACTAACCCTAACTAACCCTAAGTAGAATTTTTAACTAATTAGCGACTCAGCCTAGTAATAAGCGATATTATAGTAATGTATAGCCTATAAAATTCCATTTATATAGACGATTCTGTCAGAATCGTCTGCGAATAATACCTAGGGTTACAGTAAGCTTTAGGTTAGCTAGCTTAAGTGTATTATAGTAGTTTTTAATGTCCTTAAGTACTTAGCCTTTAAGTTAATACTACTGTTAAAAATATAACTTAATACTACTATTAGGTTAAATAGCTACTTAATATAGCTGGTAGATTAATATATAATAGTCCTAATTAAGCTATATAATATCCTCTATTATTACTTAATATCGCCCCTTATATCTTAATATTAGAAAGTAAAGAGAAAAGTAATCTTATTATTTTTCTCTATTAATTAAAGTCCCCTTTTCTCTATATTGTACTAATCCTAAGCTGCCGCTAGCTAACCCTAAGTATAGGGTTAGGGTTATTTTGAACCAATTAGCGACTCGATCTAACGTTATTTAATTCAAGTCTAAATTTTAAGTGAAATTATCTATTTTAGTAGATAATATCCGGCTAATCGCGTCTTAATAGTTCCTAGGCCTTTAATAAAAAGCTATTAATAGAATATACTATCTCTTTAATATATTAAGCTAGTATTTACTTTAATAGTATTAACCTTCTATAGACTAGGCTTTAAGTCTAGCTTAATACTATATACTTTCTAGAAGTATTTATTTCTTTATTTTAAGTTTATACTTATAATTTAGTATTCTATAGTAAAGGTATATTAAAACCCTTTACTTTTAGGCTTACTAAGTGCTTTAATTAATTAACTAGTATCTAGGATAAGTAGTAGAGCTAATATCTCTTTATTACTTTTAATAAGGTTAAGTACTTTAGCTTATAACTTAACTTTATTAACCTCCTTTTTTATAAGTTTATATAGTTTACTATAAAAATATACTTAGATTCTTCTATATATAACTATATACTTATATAACCTATAGTATAGAAGGTATAGGTTATTTATATAGTTAAAATATTTTATTATACCTACTTAATAATAGATAATAGGATTAATAGAAATATAAAAATAAACTAGAGAATATCTTTTTCTAAATATATAGTGGCTTAAACCCCTTTTACCTGCTTTTAAGGTAAACTTACTTTTCTTCTATTAATAAGAGCTAATATAAGTATAACTACTATATCTCTATATAGTAATTAAGGTAAGCTCCTAATTAGGTAGTATATATAGGCTATCCTTACTACCTAATATATATTAAATCTAATATCTATAGTTAAAGCTAGTAATAGAAATACTTTTATAATAAAAAAATACTTTATTATAATCCTGTAGTTAGAATTTATATACTTATAAGTTTTTATAAAGATTATATTACGTCTTATAAGTAAACTGGAATTTGTCAGTTACCCTAGATTTAGTTTATCAGCTGCCCTATGTCATACTAGCGTTCTTTTATTTCCTACTAAAATTAGTTTATTAGTTACTAAACGACACAAGGGATGCTATTAGGCTTATTATTTTTAATTACTTATATTAACTCTTATAATATATCTAGTTTAAATCTATTTAAATATATTAGCTATCTTATTTAATTTAATTATAGGCTTACCTTTTACTTATTATAAATATTCTATATCTATACTTTATCTTTACTTTTAAATATATTTTTATCTTTTTAATAAATTTACTTTAAAAACTTAGTTATTTAGTTAGTACTTTTTTATAGCTAGTCCTTATCTATATAAACCTTAATACTCTATTTAACCTTAATAAAACTACTTTTTACTTAAGACTAGAATAATTATTAGTATTATATACCTTCTCTTTATAGCTTTTTAGTTATTATTTATCCTATATATTATCCTTTCTTATAGCTACTAATAAACCTATACTTAACCTTATAATAACCTAAAATATATCTATTATCTAATTCTATATACTTATACTTATTATAACCCTTACTATTATCTTTAAGCAGTAATATATATAAAATCTATTTTATAGTTAGTAATAGTAGTTCTTACTATTTTAACTTTACCTAGTTTTTAATAATACTAGGGATTATATTAACTGCTTTTTATACTTACCTTATTTAAAATTTTATTATTAATATATAATTATTCTTTAAATATACTAATACTTTATTTATAATATATATATATTTACATTTTATATAAATAGGGAATAGGAATACTAGTAAATAATAAATAAATAGGTCTATATTATATATATATATTAGAAAATTAAAGAATAACTAGCGGTTTTCTTAGTTATAATAATTAATATTTTTATCTTTTTACTCTTACTTTCTTTTATTAGCTCTTTAATCTTAAATATTAAACTTAATTACTAATAGTCTAGTCTTTATATTTTATCTAGCTAATTAAATTACTTAAATTATTTACTTTCTATAATATTTTTTAATTAACTTTTAAACTTTAACTTAGTATTATAACTATAAATAAACTAATTATACCTTAAAAATAAAATAGATAAGTTACTTAAATCTCTGCTTTTTAATAATACTGGTTTTATTAAATTACTTACTATAGTTTTAATTTATATTAACTCCCTATTTCTAATTTATGTCTACTCTTTATTATTAATAGTATGGTTTTAATTTATATAGGATTCTAATTTGCGTTAACTTGGTGCGATTTAGAATTTGGGGTTAGTGCGGTTTTAATTTATATAGGATTCTAATTCGCGCCAACTTGGTGCGATTTAGAATTTAGGGTTAGGCCCCTTCTTCCTTATATTTATAGTTAACCTTAAACTAATAGCTAGTAGTATGCTTAGGGAAAAATCATTAATAATATATACTAATCTATTATAATACTTAGTATTCTCTAGCTTTAATCTCTTTACTAAAATAGCTATACCTCTAGTTATTAACCTATTTATACTTTTCTATATAATACTTCTAAATATCCTTTATTACCTTTATATGATATAGGTATTTATTATATACTATCTTATTAACTAGTAATATAATAAATAGGATTAGCTTAGTTATTAGTAATAGAAATAGAAATACCTATAATCTAGCCTAGTCTTAAATAATATTAAAACTAGCCTAGATTGCCTAGATAACTTTATATCTTTTTACTATTAATATACTATACTATATCCTTAAATAGCTATCTGCCTCCTTAGCTATATATATAAACTAGTAACTCTTATAAATAATAATAAGGAACTTAAGTAAATAAATAAATAGCTTTATCTTAAGGCTAGTATTATCTCTTAGTTCTATACTTTAAATAGTCTTAGTTATAATATAAATTATAGAGTTTAATAGTTTCTTTTTATTATAATATTATATATTATAAGATTATTTATTTTAATTTACTTTTTTTATTATCTAGTACTCTTAAACCTTAAATATAACTATTATTCTTATATAATAACTTAACTCTTACTCTTTTTATAATAAATAACTTTAATTTATTAAATCTTACTAATTATAATACTTATCCCCCTAGTTACTCTTAACTATATTAATAAAACCTACTAAACTTTAAATATATTACTTAACTATAATTAGGGTTTAAATTAATTAATATTTTAAGAAATTACTTTCTTAAGTCTTATCTTTAAATTAATACTTACTTTTTCTATTTTATCTATTATATATTAATTTAGGTCTACCCCCTGCCTTTTAAATCAGGTCTACCTTATATTATTAATAGCGTATTTTTATTTTATATAGAGCTGCAAATCGGGTCTACTATACCCGATTTTACCTATTAGGGGTAGGCATGGAAGCCATCGTTTGGATTTGGTTCACTACCCTAAACGTAGGACAGGGCATCATATTGCGGAGCCTGAGTGTCATTGGCTCCGCTTGCCGATAGCTGTCGTTTGATAAATTTGCCTTTTAGAAGGACGCTCTCGGCACCTGCGAACAGCCTGAGGATACGGATCTCGCCGTCGCTCAAAGCTTGGTATAGACTAGGTCGCTTCGTGCTGGACATCTGAAGAAGTGAGCAGGGACAAAGAAGAGCGAGTCAAGGGACGGGAGATAAGTAAGCACAAGAATGATTATAACAATTAAGGGAAATACACAAGTCTAAACGTAAGGAATTAAATTCATAAATCCAGAAGCAATAATAAATAAGATCTAGGTAAGAATATTATTTCTAGCGCTATACGGTGCAGGGTATAAGGCGTTAAGAAAGTCAGTAAGGCTAGAATAGAGAACTTTAATTTTTATATCTTTAGTATTAATAAGCTTATAGTTATCTTAAAGATTTATTTAAAATCTTTTTATAAGTTAAAATAGAGAGAAGTAAAATAAGTTAGAGTATATATAATATAATAGATTTTATAGTTAAAAGAGATATTTAAATAATTCTTTTAATATATAAAGTTAGAATATTAAAAAAGGCCTAACGTAGAAGCCGTAGGCTTAAAGTCTAACACATCCAGCCGAGACAAACATTGAGCGCAAAGCGACTTGGAACCAGTAGGATATTCACTAATGTACACTGGGTACTAAAGCATTTACAACTTAACAGAATTTTCCAGTTCCAGTCATGAGTTTCTTTGCTCTTCGCCATGCTGCAGTATATCTAATGATGCTGATATACACGAGCGTGGAAGTAGATCTAGATAGCTCTTTTCGTAATCATTCACATTCTTTAGGTTACCCAAAACATCCACTAGATCTCGCAGCTGCTGCAAACGGGCACCATCCTTCAAGTCTCGATATTTATAAAGAAATTCGGCAGCGGCGAAGAGTGGCATAGACATCAAGGGATGAACCTTTATGCATTATGGCATTAGTGCAAAATTCAAACTGTGTCTTGGTAAGTAAAATGAACTACTCACTTGAGAGAAGTGGAGGTAGGTTAGTCCTCTTGCCAGGCGTATAATCTCCTCTGTGGCTATTGAGATCCGTCGATGGCAGTCATCCAGTATGCACTGACTATAGTTCCTGTTTTTCTGTATAACATCTTTGCATAAGAGTATTTCCGTTACCTGACCTAGAATCTGAGCAAAGGTCCCCAGCGGATGGAGTTTATCTCCTCGCGACTTTATCTGATCTTTTAAAGAGAGAATGTCTTTCAGCCAGCGCCAATGCTCAGATGAGTCGGAATCATTGTCACCATAGGCTTTGGAGATATTGTTGTGCCGGTTGCGGAGCAGACCACGACCACAGAGTGTTACTATTGCAAGACAGTCGTTGAATGGTGAATTGGCTTGGGAGGCTGGGTCTGTTATAGCCTGGGAGATGAAGTTGCCTGAGACCATACAATTTCCCTGGAAGTCACTATCGGGGACCGGCAATTTGGTGCAGATCTTATAAAAGAGAGAAGTGTCAGTCATAAGCCTCTTCCGTTAGTGCATGTCCAAGATAGCTTACCATGTGCTCGCTCAAGGTCACAGGCCAGTCATTCCTCATGCCGAAGAGATGATCCAGTAAGTAGGCCATCCAGAATACTCTTCGCTTCTCTTCCGTACATGTCGAATCTTCCTTCGAGCTATGAACTTTATCTGGACTGTCAATCTCATGATAACGTAAACCTTGGACGAGTCGAAACATTCGACCTGCACTGATCCAAGCCTGGCTATACGAAGCACGCATTAACTCGCACACTGTGAGAAGTGTCCACGATTGAGCATGCTCAACTTCGAAAAATTCAGAAGACTCTAGATCTTTCTTGACTTGTGTGTACAGTGGCTCGATCAACTCACGAAACTGTGTAGATAGCAGGATGGCGATGATCCACATGATACGCTGTAGGCATGTCTGGACAATTGATTTGCTGGTCGATCTAGACCATGCGAGGTAAGATGCCTGATGAAGTAATGGGAATGATGGATGGACCCGATCAAAATAGAGTTGGTCCCTGAACACGTCAGTTACTTTCTGGTCGTGGGTTTGTAGAGTAATATAGTACAATTCTGCATGAACTACAGGATCAATCAAGCCAAAGGCTTGAGGCAGCGGCGAGTCTAATGGTACTCCTAGGTTGAGAGAGGCTGTATCTGGTAACTGGCTTTCAAAGGTCGGCTAAGTGGGGTTAGTCGAAGCAGGAGATGTGTGATAGATACACATCTAAAATAGCTATCAACACTCACTAAATAATGAAGCCCGGTTTGCTGATGGGTCTGTAGTTCTTGAATCTGCTCGAGCTCGAATCGACTATGTAGCATCTCTTCGAGCTGACCAAGGCGGTTACGTAGAGCATTGAGATGCCCTCGCTTAGGACCTCGTTTCCCCCGTGGCGACACTTCGCATAGAGTATTGGATCTCAGGCAGGATCCACATTGAGGCTGTTGCGCGTCGCAGCGGAGCTTACGGCGTTTGCATTCGTTGCATGACGTTGTATTGCGTTGTCGGTTCGACATTATGAGACGCGCAAGCAGACGAATAATTACAAATGTTCGCTGACACAATGTCAAGAGTAATTGATAAAATAAAAGAACAACTAATTTTCCGAGATTGCTTTCAGTTTTGGGTTTATATCGAACAGGATGACTGAATCCTTCCGAGGCTTAAGTCCGTGCTTACCCCTAAACTATTTTTCCGACCACTCTATAATCTCACCGTTTCAGTAAAACGATAATCCGAAAGAGAAAACTATTAGTCCGAGATCCTTCATTTGTCCACTAACCAGAATTAAATTATTGTTGAGATCCACATAGATTTGACAGTAGCTATTGCTCCATGACTATAAGACATCTTCCAGTCTGTCGAGAAATCATGGCAATCGCCAACAACAACACTTCTCAATTTAGATTCAACACTATAGTTTTACACTTCTTACTCAGAATCATCCTTGTTAAAGATTTCTCAAAATGAACATTTTACCTCGAGGAAACGATGTCTTCAATGTCAACCCACCAGATGGTGTTGTTAATGCTTTATCCGTTAATGGTTCCGACTGGCTCTGGGCTGTTACTGCCATCTTCTGTTTCTCCTTTGTAAGTCCTTATTCTTATTCCCAGAGCGAGTTCTCAGCATTGACCAACTCTTGCCTTGCGATCAGCTCGTCCTTCTCTCCCTTTGCTTTGTCGCCCACGAAAGTAAACGCGTTTTCCACTACCTATTCACTGTCGTCCTTCTCGTCGGTTGCATCTGCTACTATGCTCAAGCTACTGATCTTGGCTGGATTCCTGTCCATCTGCACCGCAACGATGACACAAGCCACCAGCTATTCTATGCCAAGTATATCTACTGGACCGTCTCATTCCCCTCTCTTGCTCTCGCGTTGGGCCTTCTCGCAAACGTTTTCTTGGACCACAATCGTCTGCAATATCGCCTGTGCTTGGATCTGGGTCGTTACCTACCTGGTCGCCGCTCTCACTCCTACCAGCTATAAATGGGGCTTCTTTGCGTTTGGAACCCTGGCTTATGTGATTCTTGCCATGAGTACCATCAACGAAAGTTACGAGGCGGCAGATAAGATGGACATCGGAAAGCACTACAGGCTCTTGTCAGTTTGGCTGAACATCCTCTGGCTTCTTTACCCTATTGCTTTTGGTATAAGTGATGGAAGTCACACGATTGGCACCACGGGTGGATTAGTCTTCTTTGGTGTCTTGGATGTTTTGATGGTGCCGGTGTTGACACTTTCGTTCATTTTCTTGTCCCGTAGCTGGGATTGGGATAAGTTGAGCCTTGCTTTCAGCGAAACTCGCCATGAACTGACGGCTGTATCTCCCAAGAAAGGTACAACAGCTGCTCCTAGTCTTGAGTCGTCTGCATAGACACTCGGATAAATACCTCGCTATGGAGCTCAGTTATGGGTATTTACATTCATTGATTCAGAATTATTGGGCCAACATTATGGCCTTGAGATTGGACTTCGAACGAATATTAAGAGAGACTGTCGTTTGGTTTGGACTTTGTCTATTTATAAGGAGGAACTTCATTAGAACAAATATTGCGATTGAGCTTAGGAAAACCCTAAAAGTTAAGAAATAACTTCAGCCATTCGAATGTGAGAAAAACGCCAACAGGAGCGTAATGTAAAGTTGTGAAAGACTCGACGATTATGAAAACTTGCGAGAGAATATAGCCAATGACTAGAGAAGATACCAATATCTCAACAACAGCCAGGGTAAACCAATAAAAGGTGCCTTCGAGGACAATATTTCCTGGTCAGGAATAAGCGAAACCATTATGAAAGACGCCGGTAACAACAGAGAATAAATACAAGGCAGTGCACAAGCTACAATCAAGCAGCTGAGCTTCCATAGTATATCTTCCACGTAGGGAGTGAAAGCCCATCTCCATACTGTTAGGTGAACGCCGCCATAGAGGCCAGAAAGAACTGTAGCGAGAAGTGATATCCGAGGAGACCACCATATCTGTAAATACATATATACTTTGTCAGCAAAGTTCATTTGGGAAGTGTTAGGAGTGTTCATATGGAAAATCGATCTGCCGCGCCAAAATGGTCTTTCCTGACACTCAGCCTACTGCCATTAAATTCCTTTAATCGTGCGAGGAATAGATCTTGATTCTTAATTTCCATGAAGTAAGGCCTGCCCTCTGGTGAGTATATATTCACTTCCTCCGATTGTGCGGCCAATATGTCTCGATCGTCAAACGGAAAGTTGCCAAAGATCGCATTCCAGCGCCACAGAAACTCATTTATTAAAGTAAGAGTGTATTCATTTAGGCCAGAGTAATTAATTGTATATCCCTATTAGCTTCTTTAAATATCCACAGAGTGTAAGGCGAGCCCTATAGGGAGTACATCACTGACTTTTATCTTGATATATATTTCAGGCGTAATCCATCTTATAGCTGTTCTGTTCATGTCTGTAAGTACTGCTTGATAACCTGCTGCTTTTATATAAATAGGACTATTTTCTAGGACATGTTACTATAGAACTCTTTATGACGCTTTATACCCAGAGCGCCTTCCTATTTATCTCTTTAATAATTATCGCTTCTAGTATTTTAAGTAGTTTCTGTATTTATATAAGCTTATAGGACTAATAGAATAGACTAAATAAAAATGATATAACGTACATAATAAGCCAGTAGATTAATCAAGCGAGTGGATTAAAAACCTTAACCTTCTTTAAATAAATCGCAATAAAAATAAAATAAACTATCTAATCAATTGAAATCAATTACTATATAATTAGCCAAGAAGTGGAAATAGGGCCTGTTTCTGTATTTAATACTCAGTAGGCCTTATAGTTAGCTTTCTTCTCCCTTATATCTCTTTTCTTTCCTCTCTCTATCCCTTATTATAATTGTATAATTGGCAGTATAAGATAGGTTTTTCCAGTTAGCTAACCCAATTCCAAACCCTAGTTAGGTGACTCAATCTTAAACCCTAGCTGATCTACCCTAAAATCTCCTCTAAACTTCCTGTCTTAATATCATAAAGATATCCCTTAATATTCTCCTTTAACTCCTCTCTTACTAATTTACTCTCCTTGAGGAATTTAACGTCCCTGATAACACTATGTGGGAGATCACTAACGGCGCCGAAATCAACACTCTCCACCTTCATTTCTGCTGCAGTCTGAGGGTCTCGCTGTCTGAGAACGCTGCGCACCTCTTCGTTGGTGAAGTGTGTACTTCCGCAATCTGTATGGTGGATTATCATGACTTGTTTAAAGGTGATGAGGTTATCGAGAGCGAGTATGTCGTTAAGGAGGGGCTTTACTTGACCCCCTACATTACGGAGAATTCCTGCTTCTGTTGATTGTTAACTGCCGGGGAAGTAAAAACAGTTAAAGAGTGATGGGAAGAAAGAAAACACGCACCCCCGAAGTTGAGACCTAAGATGTAGGAAGGGTCGCTGCGAGGGTCGGCACAGGCGACGACGAGGGTTTTTGCAACGGCGACTTGGTTCTCGGCCAGGAATTGGAATGTTGGTTCTGGTTTGTGAGATACCATGACGGTCCTATATTTGGTTAAGGCTTAAAGTTAGGGGAGCAGGTGGAGAGGACGGACTTGTTACGAGCTAGAAGCTCTTCGATCGTGATTTTTTCGGCCATTTTGAATTGAGTTGGTGCTGTGTTTGTTTGGCTAAGCTGATAGTTAAATAAATCCTTAAATTGGTGTTGGAAGAATTTGCTGTGGAATGGATACTCGAGTGTGGAAATGTCTGACGTTTATATACTCAAACACGGCTGTCCTCGAGTCCGGACCAGGCTGAATGTAGAATAAATGCAGAGTAAGCAATTTGAAAAAGGAATGAGGTGGATATGATTAGAAGTAAATCCTTTGACAATTAGGAACAGTGAAATCAACTTGTTCAATAAGTTCATAGGTTGTGAGAAAGTCCACGCCATACCCAAACGAGGTAGTAGTACCCTGGTTGAATAAGTTTACAGCTTACGAATCCACGCTATACCCGACGGAGGCAGTAGTACCCTGGTCCACTTCTTAGCTTCACGAATCATGTCGATTTCAATTTGTCAGAAACATGTTCACAAAGCATATGGGCACGCCGTCTCTGGCCTGATCCTCGGCTTGATTACGACGTACAGGATATATGAACACCTCGCCTCACTTGCGTGGGCTTTTTCTATGTCTTGCCAGGGTACTAATTTCTCAATCGCGACTAGTCAGCATGGATGCGTTCGTCTTCATCACCTCAACTGGGCAGCCAGGCCAAGCGGAGTCAGAAGTGGATAGACACAGGATTCGACGCCACGCTATGCGCGGTATGGCAATCGCCCGACGAGCGAAGGGTGACTATGGACAACATAATCGGCGACAACTTCCTCTCTTCCTCGAGCCTACTGCAAGTACGGTGAAAGAAAATACATTTCTCCAGCTAGAACTGTTCAATTCGGCACTAGAGGTCGCCCATATGGTACCCTCGCCTCTTTCGGCACAAGGCTATGAGCTCGCAAAACTCACGTACGGTTTTGAACTCTTATCACTGTCGGCTTTAGCTTCCACGCACCTCAGCAGAGCTTCTGTCCGAATACTAGCTTCCAGCCCCACGAGATTACAAAAATTGGCCCAATTGCGCCAACCTTCGTGGCTGGACTTCGTCCCTGCACGGTATGCAGAAAGCAGATTGCTCCAAGCCGCCGTCGACTGTACTTTAGCTCGAGCGCACCGCTCGCTACATCCGGATTCGAGGATCTCAGAAACTGCGGTGGTCAAGCTCTACCTGAAAGCCCTGTCTCAGCTCCAGGAAGCGTTAGGGGATAAGCTGGAGAGACGATGGGCGCGTGCAGATGTGCTATGTGCGATTAAAATACTCGCGTTTTATGAGGTAAGGCGCGTTGAATGTTGAAGTGGGCATTTGCTTACAGTACCTTTTTAGTTTCTGCAATTCTCCCAGTCAGCACAGTGGCTCCACCATATCAGTGGTGCGCAAAAGTTGATGAGACTTCGAGGTCCGGAAAATTATTCAACAGATTTCGAGCAGCAGATGTTGATGTCTCAAACAGGTACAATCGTGAGTAAACTGTATGTGGCATATTGCATGTGAAATAGTTTGCTAATAGTGCTAGTTTCACGAATCTATGTCTATCGGCGAAGACTGTTTCCTCGAGGAGCTAAAGTGGAAAGCACTTCTGTCATCAATCGCCGCTGTTGAGAGACCGACGACCATAATAAAGAATCTTGATTGCCACCCCGTGCTCTCCTCTCTTTGGATAAACGCAAGCCCAGCTGCTCGTCTCTTTAGGCAGACAATTGTTTATATCAATGGTACCGGAGCTAATGACCCAGGAACGATTTTACAATTGATCCTTGAAGCGTATCAGACACGCCAAAATCTTCTTACATGGCGTGAAGATTTTGTCAAATTTGCCGCTGAGCTACAGCCCGACCGGCACAGTTCCAGACTCCGCGAGCTCCTTGGGGTATCCTTTGCCGTCCAAATCGTGCTAAATCGGTTAATTATAGCACTGCAGCCTCGTGCAGCAGCAGCTAGAACACTTGAAAACGAGACACAAGCATTCGCGGATCGAATTATTGTGCTCTGCCACGAGGCAACGGAAGAATCCTTACCTATATCTAATATGCTCTTGGCTGAGAAGATGGCTATTGCAAACGCAGCGAAAGAGAGTGAAGTTGATTGGATGTGGGCTGTTTCAGGAGAAACACATAGTACTTGTCAAGGGATTCAATATATACCAGCAACTATCTTCCAAAAGTGGTACATTGCTCTAGGCAGGCGGGATGTGGACTAGTTAATAGCTACACAATCTAGAATAATCACAAGCCTAATAAAGATCTACCTGCTTTATATCTAAAGATATCCTACCCCTTTTGTAAAGTGTTTCTTTTAGAGAAAATACACTCTGGGATACACGCGCTTAGGGTGCGGCTGTCCTAGTGGGGCGTCGTACCTTGCGTTGCGGGGGACGATAGCGGAGATTATGGTCAAGATATACCTGTGAAAGTACACACGAATTTGAGGGAAACTTGGGATGGAGGCTGAAATGCTGATTGGTAGGTTGGGCTGGCGGGATCTAACTAAGGAAGCAAAGGGTCCTACTATGGTATTTCCCTTGCTTAGCTGAGAAGTATGGAAAAAGAAATGAAGGGCTGAACGTGATGAGAAGAAGAAGAAGTAGAAGTAGGGAAGGGAAGAAGAAAAGGAGAAAGGTAAGAAGAGCATGACAGTAATCGTATCTCTATAAAACATGTCACTATCAGACACTAGTCTTTCCTGCAGGGCTAAATTGGAAGAGGAGAGTGAATAGCTGCTATAGGTTTGTCCTGCCTTTCTCTAATGACGGACAATATTATCCCACGCAGTAAAAAAAAGATATAATTAAGATATTTAGTATTACTTATATAATAAAGCTTAATAATTATTATATATCTATTAGTATATATATTACATAAAATAGAGTATATTAATAATAGTAACTTAATATCTTATTATATTTTAAATTAGCTTCCTTATAAAACTTATAGTAATAGTCTTATAATATTACCTAGCTATTAGGCTAATTATTAAATCCAGTCTATTAAACTAATAAAGCTTAAAGTAGATAAGTAGCTTCTTAATAATAAATAGGCCTAAAAGAGCGTAGATAAGCAAACCTCAGTACTTAGATATGCTAGTAAAGAGTTCTATTGTAAAAGGAAGGCTGAAGAAATTTAAGGAGTCTTGAAGCGTCTGACGATAGGCGATTCGAGTCTGTGAGTCTGCGAGTCTAGATGACAGATAACTGATCTGTAGCCCCCGCACATGGCTAGGTACAGGCTCTCCGACCACTATTATTACTAATCTTATATAACCAGAATACAACCCTAGTTAAAACTTAGACATTATCTTTAGTGTAATATATATAAAATACTTAAGAATGTGGATTTATATATAAGTATGCTCTTCATTCTGTAAAACATTATAATAATTCTTTATATAAATGAAAGTAATTCTACTTTAAATAGTTACTAAGGCTATCTATACTTGCGCTATAGCAATCTAGAAAGCCTTGGGTGAATGAAAGTCAAGTCTTAAAATCTCTACTCAGCTAGGCACAAGCGCAATCTGCCAATCCACCCTCTCTCTCCTCTCACTTCGCAAGTCCTCAGAAATATCGACATGCAAGTGACCTAGTCGAAGGTGATATCGAAAGGTACGCGGACAGTTCCATCTGACGGAATAGGCTCGCTGTATGTCAGGTCGGAGCATTTCGCGTTGCAGCCGACAATGTGGTTGATAGGAATGGCAATGCTGAACTCGGCCTGGCCGCGAACATAGCGTCCATTGGCGTTGAGGGTTTGCTGCTGAACCTCTGTACGTGTCTGTCAGTTCACATTTATCTGCCGAGACATCTTGTTTGTACTTACCACCATCAGTCTTTCCGACGCAAACCCGATCCATGTGGCCCCAGATTCGCTTTGTACGGTCGGCAAACCAGACCTGG
Source organism: Fusarium nygamai (assembly GCA_001262555.1). Taxonomy (NCBI): domain Eukaryota; kingdom Fungi; phylum Ascomycota; class Sordariomycetes; order Hypocreales; family Nectriaceae; genus Fusarium; species Fusarium nygamai. The sequence continues at coordinate 21,151 of LBNR01000009.1, forward strand.
TGGCAGTCCTGATCATCCCACTGGCAGGTGCTGAATCCTCATAGTCAGCAAGAAGGTTTAGGGCACGCAGAGTATGTGTCTACTTACTTGGTCGTCGAATCAGTAGTGCAAATCATGGTTGTATCACTATTCACGTCTGTGTGTTGATAGTTGATGCTCGATCCCAACGAGACCTTCGCCTCAGTATTCGGAATAGCGAATTCCAAGGCTCCATCCAGGGCCTTGAAATCAACACCGTTGCTGGAAGAATGAGTGTAGGAAGTGCAGCTCTGTTTAATTTGAGCGACGTTGGAGTTGCAGATAGAAGTCGACTTGCAGTCGATTGCCGCTCCAGAGTTTTGCCAGCTAGAATACTCGACAGCAGACTCGACGAACCAGTACTCAGTCCAGCAATGATCACTGTTGTGGCCTGTAGTACATGCGTCATTTTTGCCGTTCTTAGGGAGCTTCACACCTTGGTCAACACCATAGCCGGTCTGCTTGGGAATCATGAAGCTGGGGTCTTCACTGCTGCAATCAGGAATCTCGTCGCGATAGACCTTTGCATCGATGCGCTTGACGAGGGAGTCGAGAGTCTCGCCTCGAGCTTCGAGATCACCGAGGATGTTATGAAGAGCACGCTCGTCAACAGGCTCACGCTTTGCGGGCATCGCTGCCGCAAAAGACATGTAGGCGAAGGGAACAACTTTGTTGAAGCGCATGATGAAGGATGGGAAGAAGAGTGATTGTTTTGGCTGTCAATGACTTGTGGAGAAGAGGATGCAGAAGAGGATGCAGTGATGCAATGATGAGAGCTTTCCAATGTTGAGAGGGAAGCCCATCTTAAATACGTTTGTCCTTTGTAAGGGCCCAAAGCTATCACATGATGGACAAGTCGATTTCTATTCTCATAAGTTCGCAGCTTGCTTGCTAAGCCTCACGTTGCATGATGAGTGCCCTGAAATCGTTAGGGCCTCCATTATAATCGCTCTTACAGGAATGCTCTATTCAGAAAACCGGGAGCCAAATCCTGTAGGAGTTGAGACCGAGGATCAGAGGCAGCAATACTAGGCTTCCACAGAATACCTGCCTGTTTAGCTGCATAGACAACGTGGGGGCGATAATCCTACAACTCGCAAAGTACGCCTTGTTAAAGTGTGCATTAGCACAAACTATGTTCGAGATGAGACGAATGTGGTTGTAGTCAATTTCTCGAACGGAGTATCCGGGAGTGAAGGATTGTGAAGGATTGTGAAGGATTCAGCGCGCGGGGTCCAAGCAAGGATATGAATAGATTTTTTCAGTTGCCGGTAGGAGTCGAATGCCTGAAACGATATGGCTGAAACAGGACTGTGTTTAAAATAAGCTTTTTTAGTGCAGAAGGAATGCTGATCATGCTAGACAGGCGCTTATTGATCTCGGCTTTAGCGAAGCAAGCCCCGTTTTCCGGGCAGACAAGATTTATGATCCGATCCCCTAAATGGTTGCCTGATTCAATGCAACCTGAAAGAGTGACTGGTCTCTTGATCGCCCGAGCGACGGCTCTAGAAGGCCTAGCGAAGGATGGAAGGAATTACTCATGCAAGTGATTTGTCTGTACACTTTCTTGTCCATTGAAGCATGCTTGTCAAGACATGGCAACTCTCTCTCACCTATACGAAGCAGCCCCCACCGGGAATAAGCGGCGCGGCAGATATCCAGGCTGGAGGAAAATCGCTCAACTACTCTCTCCACTCTCACATATATCTGAAGATAGCTAAGATGGCACTCAGTCATGCTAACACCAAGGCTACTATGAGCATCTCGCACTGCTTCAAAGACCTGGCAGGTATCAGGGGCACGGAACCACTTAGTACATTTTTAATCATGTCACTGATCAGTGGTAATTAAACTCCACCAACGTCAGGATTAGATTGCTTCATAGTCATTGGAGTTAGCCCTACTGCGTAATCGGAGATCGGCCTCTTCGGAGACCGATGGCCCGGTAATCCCGTCGTCGCTGGTAAGGCATACTAGCATCTCGTAGACCAAAAGACCCCACTGCCACAGGCTTACATAGTGTTTGCTATGAATAGGAGTAGAGTTTAAGTTTTAAACTAGTAATCATTAGGTACAGCCAACATCCTCCTAGAAGCTACCCGCAGATAGGCGCCCATAAGTAGGCCGGTTTCAATCAGTTTCTGCATCTCGGCCTGAGGGAGACTGGCAACAAGGACCAGCGGGCAAGAGTTTATACGTACACAAGTCTCCTCCACTTCATTTAATAATCCAGCTTACAAGCGCTCCGGTCTCTTTTCCTTTAGCTCACACTGTCTCATGTTCTTGACTATAAGAGGCGACAGTTATTAAAACTAAACCTTAGTAAATAACAGAGCACTATTGTTCTTGTTATATATATATATATATATATATATATATATTATATTTACTTTATATAGACTATATAAGTTTATTTCTTTATATAAAATAAGAAATATATATAAATATATACCTTACTAGCTTTATATTTAAAATATTTATAACTTATTTAATAAAGCTTTATTTAATTAAAACTTATTTATAATTATAATTAAATCTTATTTAATAATATTAATATATTTAACTTTTTCTTTAAACTTATAAATATAGAATTTTAATATTTATTATTATTTATTAGTTTAATACTTTTTATATTTAAATTAAATTATTTTTTATTATTTTAACTTTAATTAATATAAGAGCGCCTAGCTTATATAGCTTAAGCTAAAAAGATAGGCTTCTTTTTATAATTATTTAGTATTTATTAATAGTAATTTAATTTACTTTAGCTATAACTTACTATAACTTGAAAAAGTCTAAAAAGTGCTTAATTATAGCTAACTTTAGTATTATAAATATAGTTAATATATCTTTAAGTACTTTATTACTTTTTTATTTAATATAAAATATTTTAAGCTTTTAGTATTAATTTATTAAATTACCTTAAAGAGATATAAATAAGATAGTTACTATAGTAAGCTTATTAAGATAGCTAGCTATAAGTAATATAAAGTAAAGACTTTCTTTAATATCTATTTTTATAATTATAACTATAAGACTTTTATTTATTATAATTATATTTATTACTTGTTACTATTTATTATAAAACTAAATATAATTTATATATAAATAATTAAGCTTTTAGTTAATATTAACTTATATAAGGGTTTTTTATTACTTTAATTATAAGTCTTTTATTACTTTATAATATAATAATAATACTTTTTATTTATACTTTAATATAAAAAGCTTTTTCTTAAGTATTATTTAGCTATATTTACCTTTAATTTATATTCTTTATATTATATTATATTACCTTATAACCTAATCTAATCTATTACTAACCCGCTAAGCTAGCTTCAGTCTACTAATATTTACAGTTTTTCCCTTAATACTAAAACCTTTATTTCTTAATTTACCTTTTTTCTCTTTTTTCTCCTTTTATTTCCCCTCCTTTATATTATAATAGCCCTTAATTCCTATAATATAATATTTATACTATTAATTTAATTACTATAACTATGCATTTTAACTCTATAAATTACTTCTAGTATTAGCTATTACTACTACCTAATATAATACTAATAATAAAGGCCTATTATTCTATTAATAGATCCTGACCTTACTTTAGGTAATTAGCTAGGTCTTTTAAGTATTATGACCTAACAGGATATAGCGCTTATATTATATATACCCCACCAATTTTTACCAATTAACAGTAACTCACGTTATATCATTTAAAACAGATCGTAAGCTATCCTACTAGCTTACAATAAGCTCACAATTTAACTTATAACTTACTATAAGTATAGCTTACATAACTATAAGCTACCTTAATATATATATACTCTTTTAGTAAATAGATAGGACTTAGCTTACTAGCTATTAATAAAACTTCTTTATATTAATTAAGCCTAATATATATTAAATCTACTATTAAAAGACATAATACTTTAATAACGCTTAGTATTACACTATATATAATCTACTAATAATAAACCTAATACAGCTTAGTTTAATATAGTTAGATCTTAACCGTTATACATTAATAGCTCTTATTTAGACTATACTACGTAATACTAAGTAATATAAATATAATATCTATAAATATTAACCCTATTTACTAATAAGGCATTACTGCTAACCTATAGAGATAATAGCCTATTATACCTGTTAATACTAGTTAAGCTAATTACTTACTAACTAACTAGGATATAAAAGATATAGATAATTTATCTTAAAGCTCTAATAACTTAAAAGTTAAATAATTCTATAAATAGCTTAGGAATATTACTAATAAAATAAATAAAATATACTAGATACTAGAAAAATTTACTACCTTATAGTAGTAATAGAATTAAAGTAATACTAATACCTAGCAGGAAATATATAACCTAGCTTTAGTAGCTAATAATAGGAAAGACCTAAGAAAAATCCTTAAGCCTAACCTACTTAAGCCTTTTAATAGCACTCCTAATAAACTACCTATATTTATTATATAGTATAGAGCCTTTATTACCTACTATCCTAATCAGTTTTATAATAATACTGCTAAGGTAATATATATAGCTAGAAGACTTACTAAAACTATAGCCTAATAGTTCTAACCTATTATAAATAACTATATAATAAACCCACCTTATAAGTTATAACTATAAATAGTATTACTATTTAGAGAAAATAGATATAAAGAAATAGAAAAAGCCCTTAAAATAGCTTTTAGAACTATTAATAAAAAAGGCTAAGTAGAAAGGAAAATCAAGATACTTAAATAGACTAAATTAGTATCTAACCTAAAGGTAGAGTTTCTATAACTTATAAGTAAACTACCCTAGGATTAAGATATACTAATATTACTTTTCTTTAATATACTTAAAGAATAAGTTTAAGAAAAATTATAGGAAAAAAAGCGCCTAGTAACTCTAATAAAGTATATTAATATAGCTATTAAAATCAATAATTAATAATTTATATAAAGAACCTATAACTTATAAAATAAAAATTAATAAGATAATAAACTATAATATAATATAAACTAAAGAAAAAAACAAAATAATAATACCTCCTATAGAACTAAGTCAGGACTAATAACTATTAAAGTAACTAGGAAAGATAAGTCTAAAATCACTTACTAGAACTGCAGTAAAAAAGGATATTATAACTAAGAATATAAGAACCCTATTAAGACTAATTAAAAATATAAGCCAGTACCTAAAGGAAGGAAGTAAGTTAATACTACTTAAAAAAGGAACAAAAACTAAATAGCTATCAAGACAGTGAATATAGCAAGAGTAGGCTATAATAGATTAAGAGCTAAATACAGCATTACCATACCTAATCTATTCCTTAGTAAATAATAGATACTTAACTAGTACTACCTAGATATTTCTAAAAAATAATAACCTAGACTAAGCTACCTAATGCTAGAATTATAGTAAAGAAAAACTTAAATACTTAAAGAAAAAGGTAAAAAAAGAAAGGTAAGATATATAAAGTAAACATAAGAACCTGGATTCTAAGAAAAGGAAAATAAGAAGTAATAAAAATAATAATAAGAATAGAAAAGAAAGGAAATTAAATAGTTTAAAAATGATTAGAAACTAGTACCTAAACCCAAATAATAAACTAAAGAAAGATATACTATTTATATAGTTAGGAAGAGAAAAGAAATTGACCCTAACCTAGATAACAAACTAAATACTAAAGAAATCAACCAAAGAATAAATAACATCCTTTAATAAATATTCAACAAAACAAAAGCACTACAAGAGATACAAAACAATACTATTTAATATAACCTAGATATAATATAAGCACTAATACAGTCCCTTAATAAAATAAAAAATAAAACCAGTCCTTATATATTAGTAAATAATATTCTAGTTAGAGTTACCTTATAATAACCAAATCGATACTATAGTAACCTAAACTATATATTAGTATTAAAAACTATCTAAGATTTTAAAGCTAAGAAGATTAAAAGATAAGTAGACTATATAATCTAGAATATACTAATTATACCTTAATATAATAAAGATAGTAATTATATATAGTATAGTAAAGTACTTAAATATACTGAATTTATTAAAGAAAAGGCAATTATAGAATAAGATAATAATATCTACATTTAGGCTTATATAAAAAATAAAGTAAAAGATCCTATAATACTAAAAGAAGAAATCTAATAGGAAAGGGATCTATAGAAATACTTAGACTATCTAAACTATAAGCAGATATTATAGATATTATATATATAATACTACTATCTACTATATTAGTAGACTAAAGTAATTAAAAACTGTTTTCCTATATAAACTAGAGAATATCGAGAATAGAGACCTTACTTAATTATTAATATTCTAGGATAACGTGGTTAATAAGCAAGTGGGACACTTTTTCTAGAATTTAACTTTCAAATTCATTTCAAAACACCACATACTATCTAATCAATTAAAATCACTTACTATACTCTTCCCTAGATATCTTAATTACTACCTAACAGGTCCTTGCATTATATCCAGTCTTACCGTATATACTACAGCATCGAATGCCCAGTCCGACCGACCTTCCTCAACCACTACTTCTCAATAATTCAGCCACTACTTACACATTAATATCCATCTAATTAATTACTTATAATACTTCCTATATACTTATAGTCCCTCCTTTCTATAATCTAGTCCTTTTTACCCTATAGCGCCAACTTAGTATCTTATTTATATCTTAAAGATTACAAAGCTTAGCCCTTAATAAGGTAACCTTATATATAACTGCCTTTATTGCCTTAGTAGCTAACTTTAAAGCTTAAATAATAGACTCTAGGGAGCTACTGTGATACCTTCTAATTCGCTTTTTAAGGTATTTAGACTAAAACTGGGCCTTAATTACTATCTTTAGGGTCTTTAAAGCCTATAGTGTTAATAGTTAAGTAGCCTCCCCGGGAGGCGTCGGGGTCTGTAGCTATATATTAAGCTTTAAGATTACAGTTTCTAGGTTAATAGGAGTAAGCCTGGCTCCTCTAAAACCCCCCTGGATATTGCTTTCTATAAAGGTAGCTTTAAATATAGTATAAAAGGCAGAAAAGAACTTAGTCTTAGAAATATAAGTTATAGAGCATCTAATTAGATGCTTTATTTCTTAACTATAAGCCTTTTTTAGTACTGTAAAGCACCTAATATTAAGAGGCTAGAGTAAATAAGATATATAAGCAGGTATATAGAGGGTGATAATCTTATTTTCCTTATAATATCTCTTAAAATCGGCTAAGTAGTAGCTTTTATAACCATTAAGGATCAGGAGATGATAGGGACTAGTTAATTAGTTATTTATAGACCGATTAAAGTATTTTAACTACTTAAGACCTAGCTTATTATTTATCTACCTATTTTAGCTTATTATAATAACCTAATTACCTAGGAGGTTATATTCTTAGTACTAATTAGTAAGGTAATATTAACCTATACTAATAATAAACAGCACGATTAATTAACCTTCTATATTAATCGCCTGGATTATAGTAATCCATTCCCGGTTTCCAGGCTATACTAATTTTAGCCTTCCTTACATTTCTAAACCTATAATAGCCATTCCGGCCATAATAAGGCCCATTATAAAGCCAGTCTTATTAAAGTTCTAGATATTATCTAATTAGATACTATACTTCGCAATTATATTCTATATAAGCCTAAACTAATTATAAATAATAGTTAGATCTTTATATTTAGCTCTTTAATAGTTATATCTCCGAAATAAACACATCTTTAGCTCTAGTTATCGCTTTATGAAGTTATAAGCCTAACACTTACCGACAGGCAACGCATTACAGTCAGTAAGCAGAGAATTAGCCATTTCTTCTATAAAACGCAGTCATAAGGGAAATCCTTAAGAATCTAGGTTAAGGATAAATTAGACTATTATCTACTCCTCTAGATTAGATAGTTTCTATAACTTCTAGATAGTATCACGTCGCGATTATATACCCTAATAGCAGCGCTAAAGCTTCATTCGCCTAACTTTATAGATCTTAGTAGCCTATTAGGGTATTAATTTTAGATTATTTTAAAGGGCTTGAAGGGTAAGAAGGATTCTAGCTTTTTCTAATAACTGCGATATATTTAGTGGTTAAGAAGTATCTGACTAAATAGAAATATTATAAGGTGAGGGATTTTTATCCCACTTACTTGTCTGTCCTACTTGCTTATTAACTACATTATTAGATTACTAAAAGATATAAAAAGATATAAATAGTTAAGTTTATCGCTAATACTAAAATATAAAAATAAGCTCTAAACTATATCTAAAACTCTAAATATATTATAGAATAGAGACAGAAAGTCTAAAACAAAAGAGACATTAAAGAAAAGAACTTAAATAAAAAACTCTATAAAGCCATTACAGAAGTTAATAGGCTAGAGAAAATATAAGATAATACCTTAGGATATAATTAAACTATAAAAAATAATATATAACTTACCCCTAAAATAAATAATAAAATAAAATGCCTAATATAAAAAGTAAATATAGCTTACTAAGAAAAGCTAGCTATAAAATATAACTACCCTAATAATACTAACTATATAAACAGTAAATACAGTTATAATTACCTATAGGGAAAAGGAATATACTACCTGTAATAAAGCGTTAGGTAAGTAATAAAGTAATAGAAAAGGAACTCTTAAAAAAAGCTTTAAAAATAGCTATAAAATAAGAAAGCTAATAAACCTACCTAAAACTAAAAGTTAAAATTAAGAGTAAGTAGTTAAATATACTTATTAATAGTAAAGCTAATATAAATCACATTTCCCTTAATATAATAAATAATTTAAAGCTACTATAAAAAAATAAAAAAATACCCTATACTATATAAGATAGAGAAGGAAATACCTATAATTATAATAATAGATAAATAACCTAAAAGATTAATTACCTTAAGGTATTTATTAATAGAAAGAATTAAAGTATTAACTTTAATATCATTCCCGTTTATAGATATAATATAATACTTAAATACCTATAGCTAAAATACTATAACCTATAATTTAACTAAAGAACTAGCTAGGTAAACTATAAAGATTACCTTTTAGATAAAGAAAAACGATTTAGATAATAATAAAATAAGATCTTAAACTTTAACTAAAGAGAGTAATAAAGTTAAGAGTAATAAAGTATCGCTTATTCTAAAAGGAACCTAATATAAGTACTATAAAGGCAGAATAAAATATATCAGATAAATAATAGTAACGTGGTTAATAAGCAAGTAGGACAGACAAGCAAGTAGGACAAAAATCCCTTACCTTATAACATTTCCATTTAGTCAGATACTTCTTAACCACTAAACATATCACAGTTATCAGATAAAGCTAGAATCCTTCTTACCCTTTAAGCCCTTTAAAATAATCTAAAATTAATACCCTAATAGGCTACTAAGATCTATAAAGTCAGGCAAATGAAGCTTTAGCGCTGCTATTAGGGTATATAATCGTAACGTAATACTATCCAGAAGTCACAGAAACTATCTAATCTAGAAGAGCAGATAATAGTCTAATTTATCCTTAACCTAGATTCCTAAGGATTTCCCTTATAATTACATTTTATAGAAGAAATAGCTAATTCTCTACTTACTAACTGCAATACGTCGCCTATTAGTAAGCATTAGGCTTATAACTTCATAAAGCGATAACTAGAGCTAAAGATATATTTATTTTAGAGATATAACTATCAGAGACCTAAATATAAAGATCTAACTATTATTTATAATTAGTTTAGGCTTAACGTACGCGATAAGCGAGCGGGACAGACAAGCGAGCGGGACAGAATACTGTACAGCAAAAAGTGACTTACCCTATAGTACTGTAAGACTTAAATAAAATAGTTAAAAATTTAAAAAAAGAATTTTTTAAATAGTATAGTTAATTATATAAGAAAGTATTTTTAAAAGATTTTTAATAATTTTATTTTATATAGAAAACCTTAAAATACAGTATAATATACAGTGTATATAGATTTTAAAGTTTAGAGCTATAAGGAGTTTTTTTAAAAAATCTAAAAAATTTAAAATAGCTTATTTTAAGACTTATATATAAGCTATTAAAATTTTAGCTATTTTAACTCTAGATTGAAAGTTTTATAAGCTTTTAAAAACCTACCTTTAAGGTAAAACGTGGGGTGTCCCGCTCGCTTGTCTGTCCCGCTCGCTTATCGCATACGTTATATAGAATATAATCGCGAAGTATAGTATCTGATTAGATAATATCTAGAACTTTAATAAGACTGGCTTTATAATAGGCCTTATTATGGCCGGAATGGCTATTATAGGTTTAGAAACGTAAGGAAGGCTAAAATCAGTATAGTCTAGAAACCGGGAATAGATTACTATAATCCAGGCAATTAATATAGAAGGTCAATCGATCGTACTATTTATTATTAGTGCAGGTTAATATTACCTTACTAATTAATACTAAGAATGCAACCTCCCAGGCAATTAGGTTATTATAATAAGCTAAAATAGGTAGATAAATAATAAGCTAGGTCTTAAGTAATTAAAACACTTTAATTAGTCTATAAATAACTAATTAACTAGTCCCTATTATCTCCTGATCCTTGATAGTCACAAAAGCCACCACTCGGCCGATTTTAAGAGATATTATAAGGAGAATAAGATCATCACCCTCTATATACCTGCTTATACATCTCATTTACTCTAGCCTCTTAATATTAGGTACTTTACAGTACTAAAAAAGGCTTATAGTTAAGAAATAGAGTATCTAATCAGATGCTCTATAACTTACATTTCTAAGACTAAGTTCTTTTCTGCCTTTTATACTATATTTAAAGCTACCTTTATAGAAAGCAATATCTAGGGGGGTTTTAAAGGAGCTAGGCTTGCTCCTATTAATCTAGAAACTGTAATCTTAAAGCTTAATGTATAGCTATAGACCCTGACGCCTCCCGGGGAGGCTACTTAACTATTAACACTATAGGCTTCAAAGACCCTAAAGACAGTAATTAAGGCCCAGTCTTAGTCTAAATACCTTAAAAAGTAAATCAGAAGGCATCATAGTAGCTCCCTAGAGTCTATTATTTAAGCTTTAAAGTTAGCTACTAAGGCAATAAAGGCAGTTATATATAAGGTTACCTTATTAAGGGCTAAGCTTTATAATCTTTAAGATATAAATAAGATATTAAGTTAGCGCTATAGGGCAAAAAGGACTAGATTATAGAAAGGAGGGACTATAAGTATACAGGAAGTATTACAAGTAATTAATTAGATAGATATTAATATATAGGTAGTGGCTAAATTATTAAAAAGTGGTAGTCAAGGAAGGTCAGTTAGACCGGGCATTTAACACTATAGTGTATACAGTAAGACTAGATATAATACAAAGACCTATCAGGTAGTAATTAAGATATCTAGGGAAGAGTATAGTAAGTGATTTTAATTAATTAGATAGTATATGGTGTTTTAAAATGAATTTAAAAGTTAAATGCTAGAAAAAGTGTCCCACTTGCTTGTCTGTCCCACTTACTTATCAACCACGTTAACTCTTAAAAAACAGTTTAAATAACTAAACTATAATCTTTAAAAGATAAAATAGATTACTAAAAAGGAATCTAATAAATAACTTAAAAATATATTTATATAATACTATATCTATAAGAAACTATTTTAAAAGGAACTAGATACTAAGTTACCTTAATATATAAACTATAATATTAAAATTATATTAAAAGATAGAAAGAACCTGAAATTCTTCTCTATTTATAACCTATCTTAAGATAAACTTAATATACTCTAAGAATAGTTAAATAATATACTATAGAAGGGATATATTAGACTGTTAAAGTCCTTAGTAGGATACCTAGTTATATTTATACTAAAACCTAATTCTAATAAGCTAAGACTTATAGTAGATTATTAATAACTTAATAAGATTATAAATAAGAATTAAATACTATTACTACTTATTACTAAACTTAAAGACTGCTTATTTAGTAAAAAATAGTTTACTGCTTTAGACCTTAAATCTATATATAATCTTATCTAAATTAAGGAAAGTAATAAATAGAAAATAGTCTTTAAGATAAAATATAAACTATTTAAATATTTAGTTATATCTTTTAGAGTAACTAATATACCTGCAGTATTCTAATATATAATTATAAATATACTTTAAGAATACCTTAATATCTTTATAGTTTACTACCTAGATAATATCTTTATTTTCTTTAATATAGAAAAAGAGTATATAGAATATATCTATAAGATTTTAAAAGCGCTATAAAACGCCAATATACTTATTAAGTCTATAAAAAGCCATTTCTATTAGTTATAAGTAACTTACTTAGGATATAAAATCTCTTATCTCTTTAAGCGGCACAAGTCGTCAACAGGTCACTCGCCCCACTTAGCTGACTAACCACACTAGTACCTGCGGGGTACGTGAAGTTCTCGTCAGACAGCTGCTTGATTTTTCACCACCAAATTCATCAAAATCCTCACACAAATAATCCCTAGCCTGTCGCAATTGAAACGATGAGCTCTTCAAAGATACAAGATAGCATAGATGATCACAGCTTTAATACCCCGCCTTTAAGGGCAGCTGATGACCCCACCGGCGTGCCTAATTTTCCGCCCGAAGAGGGCCGCGGTGATGATTTTCAACCTTTCAACCTAGAATATCATGATTTCAAGATCAACCCTCTACCCAAGGAACCACTTGAATTATTCCAGCTTTTTATACCTATTTCCCTTGTACAGTCATGGACCAAATACACTAATAGCTGGGTTACTTATCTACTTAAAAATGCTATTATTAATAACTGGAATACCCCTCTTTCCGAACACTTACGCATCCTCAAATGGGAAGGTATCTCCACTTTAACAGCTTATATATGGCTTAGAGTCATTATTTACCTAGGGATTCATAGGGAAATAACAATAAAGGACCATTGGAAGGCACCTAGCCTAGGAGATCAGCGCCCTCTTCACTCAATCATCAAGTTCATGCCGCTACGGAAGTTCAAGCTAATTAACAGGTATTTCTGTACTTTTGACTACACTATAGTTGATGTGAGGGATGAGGGTGATCTTCTAAAGACCTTCTAAGTGGCTGAAGAGTGGTCTAATCTTATACAGAAGGTGTCAAATGAGCTCTACCTTCCAGGGACTAATCTGACTGTAGATAAGTGTATGGTGCCTTTTACAGGCAGATCAAAAGAGACAACACTCGTCAAGGGAAAGCCCACGCCAGTGGGCTTCAAAGTCTGGGTTATCGCCTAACAGGGCTTCTTTCTGCAGTGGCTTTGGCATGTAAAGTCATCACCATATACCGCTGTTATCGTTAACTTACCTACGCCGAAGCCGCTTGGCAAGAAGGGAAAGCTACAGACCGAGATCCCTCTCAGCAATACACAGAGCGTCGTGGTTCACCTAGTAAAAAGGCTGCTTCCTCAGACATATCACGTCTTCACAGATAACCTCTTCTCATCACCGCAGCTCTTCCGCCTCCTTCAGCAGCTTGGCTTTGGTGCCACAGGCACGGCACGCCCTAACTGCGGCATTAGCACCATGATGAAGCAGATAAAAGAGACCGGCAAAGCTCCTGACGGCACGCCTTTGAAGTATAATGAGGTCATATTGATCCCAATGCCGGATAAACAGGTATGGATGACTTTTAGCTGTATTTCCCTTACTAATTTGTCCCTTTTTATTCCCCCTAGGTCATCCAAATCGCTTGGAAGGATAGCGGCGTGGTGCTCTTCATTTCAACTGTGCATACCGGCGCCCCTCACGAGCGCACACTAAAGAAGAGGAAGCTGCCGGCTAAGAGAGGCACGAAGGCAGAGGCACAACAGCTGCAGCGCCTTTTCAACGGGAATAGCTTCAAAATGATCCCTATACCTACTGTTGCCGCTCAGTATAATGATGAAATGAATCACGTGGATCGCGGCGATCAGATAAGGTCCTATACAATGTACGAGCATCGATTCCGCCGCGGTCCGTGGCAGGCGTTGCTTTGGAGCTCCTCCTCGAAGTCGCACTTGCGAATAGCTTCATTTTGCAAAAGAAGACCCGGCACCCTTGCTGGAAGCCCTACAGCACGCTACGAGCCTGGAAGGAATGCATCTGCAACGCGATTTTCAACACATATGCTGCTAAAGGCGGCACAAGGAAGAGAAGTCGGTCAGGGAAGGAAGAAGACATCGAGGATATAGAGGCACGGCAAAATCACCTAAGAAGAGATATCAATCATGTCTATAGAGGCCCTTCTTCGCCCTGCCTAGCCTGCAAAGGCTGCCGGCAAGGGCGGCCTCGACCCTTCAAAAAAAGGAAGGAAAAAGGAGGTTATCTCCAACCGATATCAGGAAATGCACGAGGTCCGTATAGCCGATACGGCTGTAAAGTGTGTGATGTAGCGATTTGTAACAATGCGACCTGTTGGTACTTATATCACACGCCAGATTAGGTGTGTGTGGAGGTACCTTTTATTTGACTAGTTTTGATTGGCTCTAGACCCCTGTCGTGACCTCCTTGACGACTTGTGCCGCTCAAAGAGATAATAAGATTAAAATAGATAAATAAAAAATTATAGTAGTTACTAAATAGAAGACCCTAACTTTAGTAAAAGAAATATAATCCTTCTTAGGATTTACTAATTACTACTAATAATTTATTAAAGATTTTAGTAAAATTACTATACCTCTTATAGAACTTACTAAAAAAGATAAATAATTTAAATAAAATAATAAGGCCTAATAAGCCTTTAAATAGCTTAAGAACGCTATTACCAGTAAACCTATTCTAATAATATTTAACCTAGAATAGTAAGTTAAACTTAAGACTAATACTTCTAACTTTACCTTAGGAGGATAAATTAGATAATAAGATAATAATAGTATACTATACCCTATTACTTTCTATTCTTATAAGATATATAAAGTAAAGCTTAACTACCCTATTTATAATAAAGAATTCCTAGCTATTATTAACTATTTTAAGGATTTTAGATACTACCTTAAAGAAAGTAAATACCTAATAAAAGTCTTTACTAACTATAAAAATATAGCTTACTTTACTATAATATAAGAGCTTAACTAATAATAATTACATTATACTAAATACTTATATAAATTTAACTTCACTATAGCGCACTGTAAGGGCACTAATAATAGATATACTAACGCTATTAGCTAATAATCTAACTTTAATATAGGAGATATTAAAATAAAAGAACAATTCCTAGAACTTAACTTAAAAGGAAAGTATTAGTTTATATAACCAGTTAAAATAATCACTACTATATTAAAGTATAAAGGATAACTCTTAATACTTTTAGAAAATATTAAAATTAGGAAAATCCTTAGAAAAGAATATAAAGAAAGATATAAACTATTTAAAGAATTAATTAAACTTACTAAGAAAATAGGATACCTAGCTATAGTATATCTTTAGACTATATATATCCTATAAACTTGTAATAAATATAACCTAAACCTAGTTCTAGATATATATATAGTAATTAAATCTATTTATAAGAATAATCTAAAAGGATATTAAAGTCTCCAGGAAACTATTAAATATCTAAAAGAGTTAGGTTACCTAAACTACTATAATCTAGTAGAAGAATATCTATAAATATACTCTTAATATAATAAGACTATTACTAGAACCTATAAAGAAGTAATAAAAAAAGAGAAAGAATATAACTTCCTTTATAAATTTCATTTATACTCCCTATATAGATATTAAGGAGTTACAAAAACACTTAAAAGACTTAAGGAATAGGGTTATAAGTTTAAAAAGAAAGAGGTTAAATAAGTCATAAAATAATATAACTTATATACTAGAATAAAAGTATAATAATATAAACCTTATAGATAACTATAACCGCTATTAGTAATATAATAACCTTAAGACTTAATTATAATAGACTTTATTATAAAGTTACCCTTATTAGAAGAACCCTTAACTAGAATTTTCTATAATAGCATTATAATTATAGTTAACTAACTTATAAAATTCTTATACTATTTACTATATAGAGAATCCATAGATATAAAAGAACTTTCTTATATTTTCTATTAATATATTATTAGTATATATAGCTTACCTATAGAAATTTCTTTTAATAGAAAATTTATATTTATAGTAAACTTTTAGTAATTACTTATAGTATAACTTAGACTAAATTATTAACTTATAATTACATTCTAACTATAAGTTAATAGATAAACTAAATAAATAAATCAAGTACTTAAATAATACTTACAGTATTATATTAATTATAAATAGAATAATTAAGTAAAGAAACTTCTAATAGCCTAACTTATATATAATACTGTATATAATAAAAGTATAAAGCTTATACTAGCTTATACTAATTTTAGTTTTATACTAAATGCATATTATAATATATAATAAGAAAAAATAATTAATCTAATAGCTATTATTAAAAGTAAAAATATAATAGATTTATATAAATATCTATAAATAGAACTTAAGTTTATTAGAAAATATATAAAAAACTATTATAATCTAAAACAGTTAAAAGGACTAACCTTTTTAAAAAGAGATATAGTCTACTTAGCTATAAAAAATATTAAAATAGACTAACTAAGTTATAAATTAAATTACAAATTCATCAGACCTTATAAAGTATTATAAAAAATTTTAAAAAATAATTATAAACTAGACCTACTACTAAGAGTTAGGCTCTATCTAATCTTTTACGTTTTATTACTCAAATTAGTAGTAGATATAATATAAGTTAAAATAAGCAATAAACTATAAGAAATCTTAAGACTAGAAATCTATAAAGTAGAAATAATTAAAGATATATATAAAAGAAATAGTTAGAGAGAATACCTAGTAAAATAGAAAAACTACCTAAAAAATAAAAATATATAAAAACTACTAAAACATCTTATTAATACCTAATAACTCCTAAAGAATTTCTATTAATAATAGAAAGAGAAAAAACCTTGTTTTAATTAATAATATCTATAGCCTTAGCTAATTAAGCCTCTACTATAGTAAAAGACTCTACATTCTCTACTAACTCTAGATTATTTAAAGTCTCTATATTTTAATAAAGTATATTAAAACTACACTTATTTAATTATTACTTTTAATAATAAAGATATATTAAGCGATTTAAATACTTATTTACTTACTATTATAACTATAATAATTCAGTTTTAGCTACTTCTTCTTTATATTTAAGATAACATTTTTTAATAGTAAAACAATTAGCTATTAAAGTTAGTAAGTAAAAATAAGAAATACCTATATTACTAACTTTCTAGATATACCTATATTACTAACTTTCTAGATTAGAAATACCTTTACTATTATATTTATAGCTATAATAGGTATATTAAAAACAGTATTTATAACTAGGCAAGGCCTAGCACTTTAGCTTCTACAGTTTATAATAACTATAAGGCATAATAAGGAAACTAGTATTTTCAATTAAAATAGCTTATATATAATAATTATAAATAACTTAGGATTCTAATATCTTATTAGAAACAGGAATAACATTTATAAGTTTAAGTTTAGATATACTAGGGTTATATAAAAAATAGGAGAATAAGTAAGTCTTAAAAATAAGACTAAAGAAAGGGAGGAGATTATATTATAACCTAATAGGATATAACACTTATATTACATATACCCTACTAATTTTCACTAATTAACAGTAACTTACACTATATTATTTAAAATAGATTATAAGCTATCTTACTAACTTATAATAGGCTTATAATTTAACTTATAACTTACTATAAGTATAGCTTATATAACTATAAGCTACTCTAATATATATATACACTCTCTTAATAAGTAAATAGGACTTAGCTTACTAGCTATTAATAAAACTTCTTTATATTAATTAAGCCTAATATATATTAAATCTACTATTAAAAGACATAATACTTTAATAATACTTAGCATCACACCCTATATAATCTACTAATAATAAACCTAGCACGGCTCAGTTTAATACAGTTAGATCCTAACTGTTACACTAAGGCCCTTATCTAGCTTATAATAATTAAGATAATAGATATATTTAAGGGTATATTTAAGAGCCTTACTCTATAATTAAAGATTATAAGATTAACTTACTATATTAGTATTAATTTATTAATATATAATAGGTCTTTACTTATAATATTTTAATATTAAATAAAGATATATAAATTAAAGATATTATTAATATTAATTAAATTACTAGTTATATAAGGATTAGCTACTATACCTAGAGGGTTATAGCTAGGTTAGCTATTATTAATATAGATTATATAGTAATATATTTTATAATAATTTTCTAGGTTCTTAGCTTATTTTAAGATATTCTATTTAAGTTAGAGCCTTAGTAGTAATTACCTTAATTAGGTAATAATAAAGAAGGTATTTAGCTTACTAAAGCTAAGAGAAATATCTTTTTATACTTATAGATTAAGGCTACTTATTTAGTTAGATTATAAGGTTAAAGGTAATAATTATATAACCTTAAGACTTAATTTTAAAGTTATTATATTTTTTTAGTATAGTATATAACACTTTATATTATAATATACTAAAAATAAGTATTATATTATATTATCTTATTATATAAGACACTATTAGCTATATCTTGTATATTACTATAAAGATATTTTAACTTTTTGATAAAAAGCTTTTTAAACTTATTAATAGTAAATAAAAAACTAAATAGCTAATATTATTTTAATAAAATAATAATAAAGAAGGTATTTAGCCTATTAAGGTTAAAAAAAATATCTTTTTTATATTTATAGATTAAGGCTATTTATTTAATTAAATTATAAAGTTTAAAGTAATAATTATATAACTTTAAAACTTTATATTAAGGTTATTATATTTTTTTTAATATAGTATATAATGCTTTATATTATAGTATATTAAAAATAAGTATTATATTATATTATTTTAATATATAAGACCCTTTTAGCTATACTTTATATATTATTATAAAGATATTTTAACTTTTTAATAGATATAATAAAAAGACTTAAATTATATATATAATAATAAGGATATAGATTATATATATTTTTATAAAACTTAATCTTATTTATAATAAATAAACTTAGCCTTAACTTATAAATATAAATTATAAATAATAATATTAAAAACAGCTATTAAAATAATTAATATTTAAAAAATAATAAATTATTTTAAAGTAAAACCTATCTTAAGATATATATAAAAAATAGTATTTTTAACTTTAATAAAAAGAATCTATTTACTCTATACATTAAGGATTCTATATAACAGGTTAGAGTCCAACTGTATTAAACTAAGCCATGCTAGGTTTATTATTAGCAGATTATATAGGGCGTGTAACTAAGCTTATTAAAGTATCATATCTCTTAATAATAGATTTAATATATATTAGGCTTAATTAATATAAAGAAGTTTTATTAATAGCTAGTAAGCTAAGTTCTATCTACTTATTAAAAGAATGTATATATATATAGGGATAGCTTATAGGTATATAAGCTATACTTACAGTAAGTTATAAGCTGAATTATAAGCCTATTATAAGTTAGTAGGATGGCTTATAATCTATTTTAAATAGTATAGTATGAGTTATTATTAATTAGTGAAAATTAGTAGGGTATATGTTTTATAAGCGCTATATCCTGTTAGGGCGTAACATTCTAGTAATATAGTTACTTAAGCCTAATATAAACTATAATATTTTATTACTAGCTAGTTTTAATTAAGCTACTCCCTATTTAAATTTATTTTATCTTTTTCTATATATTTAACTAAATAAGATTCAACAGCAATAGCTATACTGGCATGAGGCAGCTAACTCCAGCAACAAGGGTATAGTTTAAATATATTACAATAGACTATCCCGGCTATTATGTGCTGAACTGAGTGGACAGTACTGCTAGAATTCTTAAAACCTAGTTTAATTAGGCTTGCACTAATAACCCTGTAGAAGCTGCTATCATTCCCTTCACGTATCCTGTGCCAAGTTTAACAACTAGACAGCGCCCGGTCATAAACTCTCCCTTGCAGTCTTATCATAAAGCAATGCATGCTGAAAGTCCCTGAATCCATACAAATTCAAACAAAGCTGACCCTGAACCATTAACACTCCGGCCACAGCTGCTGGAAGTCAGGCACGAAGATCACGAACACCTTTTAGATACAGAATTACGCATCGCAAAGAGCCTCTAAACGCCGAGTCAAAGGATACAACGTCTTCTTGCTAGACAATGAACATCTCCTTGGATCTGTGTCCTTGGCATGGGTCTGACACTGAGGCAGAGGGCTGAGAGTCAGGCACCGGCCGCAGAGATATCTTTATAGTAGTTAACGATAAAACCGCAAGCACGGTTGACGGCAATTGAGACGTTAAGACGGGCATTTCGACAATTTGGCGGCTTTTTATATAGGAAAAGCAGTCTAAGATGTCATTGAGATGCAGAATCTAGCTTCATTTTCGTAAAGTCCCTTCTCAAAGCGTTTCTTTTCACCTCTTTGTTATTAGAAGGCAAGTAACTTTATAAAATCTTTTTCCATAAGCAGCCAAAGGCAGTCAGAATCCTTACGAAGATACTAGGTTTTGCAGTACAAGACGACCGATGTGCTAATTTTGCTTGCTAGAATGTCGTCTCTAATAATAAGGTTCAATTTGGCCAGGTTTCATACCCTGGACCCTAAAATTTAGTTCGGGCTTGCCCAGTCAACAGCAGTGGAAAGGCAGTGGGTTGTCAGTCTGCAAGCTTGAGTAGGGTGTGACCCCAACGTCAAGCGTCAACCTTCAACCAGCCTCTGAGTCACGGTGACGTTGCTGAAAGTTACACATCGCCCTTTGAATCAGCTAAGCGAAAGCATCTGATCATACCAGGTATTGGCCTTCATCATGTACTTATATCAGGCTCTGGATAGCAGTGCGCTGTTTCATCTCGAGGAGAACAAATCATTCATATCAACCATCAACTAATAACCTGGCTACTTACTACCCATTACTAAAGAGATTTCAATTAATCCGAGGATGGCGAATAGTGGACACAAGGCCGCCTCCGTAATCCTGCGATTTCTGGAGCTCGCCTGCGGTGCGATCGTACTGGGTCTCCTTGGCCGGTTCTGCTACCTTATCCATGAGACTAGTAATGTCAGTGTCGATGGACGAATTATCTACGCTATGGTCGTAGCAGGGATTACTATCGTTTATTCGATAGTGGTCTTTGCACCAATTGATGTTCTTTTTATGGCTTTTCCATTCGACTTTATCCTCTTTGTTATGTGGTTGATTGCGTTTTGCTTGCTCGAAACGGTAAGTACTCCCTGATGCTCTCTTGTAGACGGTAACTTAATACTTTTGCGTTATAATAGAGAACGAGGGGCAATTTCTGCCATGCAGGGTGGTACTATAATTATTGGGGCTATTATTGGGGACGCTTCTGGAGGGTCGGCCCGGTGGGCACAGTCAACATCAATGGAACGGGATGTTCGCAGTGGCGGACTGTTATCGCCTTTTCGATCATGGCCTGGGTGCTTCATTTCATCAGTGGTTTTCTAGTAAGACACCGCCTCCCTTCAAGTGGTGGCCCAGACGCTAATGAGAAAACAGGGCATATACGTCTGTACCGAATATATCCAGTACGACGAGAAAGTGAACTCGGCCAAACAGCAGATGAGAAAATTGTCGCAGTGAGTGGAATCGAAGCCTAGAATCATAACAGCACTTGCTAAAACTTGCATCTTATCAATGTTTAGCAGCAGTCATCCTGCCAATGGTCAGAACAGGGAATCTACTGCAACGAGAGCCGCCGAGGACGGAGTCAGTCCCACACAGCCTCGTTCGGAGGTTTAATTCGTTGATGTATTATTTCAATGGTTCGAGACAGCTGTGAAGTGTGTGTAACCCATTGGCTTCGCCAGCCAGATTGAGAAATTGAGGCAAAAGCTGGTGTATATATGCCTCTGTCTATTAGTTAATATCTGCAATAAGCCTCCCCGTTATGCAAGAAAGGTCACTAGTGGCTACCTTTAAGTTAAACGTCAACGTTGATGCAGAAATGACAAGTGGAACTGAACGTCACAGAGCTACACTTTATTAGTAAATGAGATATGTTAAAGTAGCATCTAACAATAAAGGTATAGATTTATCCACACTTAAACTTTAAAGTACCAGCTGCGTAATTCGGTAACCGCCAGGTAGCGATGTTCATGCTAGCTTAGGTTAACATTTTCCGTTGGCTTGTAAGTAAGCAGTCTTGATGTGTCAGGCGAAGCCACTTACGCTGACCAGCAACCCATAACCCAATCCTACACTATGAATGACAGGAGTGCATAATGAGAAACGTGCGGTGCAGCTTGTTTGTAATAAGATCCGTGACTTCCGAAACACTGACAATTGAAGAAGATTTCTTGGAGGGTTGCAGCACCTTACACTTTGTGTATACCTGAGTGGTTGATTTTAGTAGTGCCGCTTACAATTTCGTCACGAAATACACTTATGTAGTTATAAATTTAGGTGTTTAAGAAACAGCTTGCAGTAGCGCAATGTGAGTAGGTATGGGTTTATTGACTAACGCATAGTTACCCTAATTATTAACGGGGTGACCCTTTGACGTCACGATGACGCAGCTACCTCCCGCACCAATATTGGGCTCCTGCGCATCTCGCCGATTCTGCCCTCCAGTCAGCCCCACCGAGTTTGTTCTTGAGTGTACGCTAAACATACCGAATGTAAGCCTCCTTCACGTACATTAATCAAGAAATTCTATCCTCAGATCTCGGTTTGTTGGGGGTGGAAAGTTCCATGCTCCTGGTGAACAGATTGACAGTGTCTCCTCTTAGGCTAGTCACCCAGCCATGGAGGATTGGCGCTGAACAACACAAACAGGAAGTCCCATTCACCATTAGGAGATGTGGAATGACAGCATTAGCCAACATTATTCTACCGTCGACGTCTACATCGCATCGTCTCAAAAAGGAATCTTGTGAGCCCGACCTACATCTCATCAAAATGACGAACTTGAATATTTATCAACTTGCTTGCGCGCCTATGCCGGCCTCACGGCTCCCACTACCAGCACCTAAATATCTCAACTCATGGCAAACCTACAAAAGCTAAGAAATGGGTCCCTAAGCCAGTCTCCGGAGGGACAGGAACTCGCCGCTGTCGAGGACAATGCGGAGGAACATCCGAGGCTAAAGCCCACCATATCGAGATACCTTAAAGATAAGGTCTGGCTAAATGCCGCCACGTTGGGCCTAATGTTCAAGTCAGAAGCCAATTCACCTTCTTCTTCATCTAGGGCTTTTTGTACTAATGTATTCATGCTCTGCGCAGAGGCTCCATCCCTCCTATCATTGGCATATCGATGTACCAATCGACACAAATATCCTCTTACTTCACGACGACGGGCTATTTGATCCCAATAATCTCGGTCCTTGCCGTCGCAATCCTGCCGCGCGACAGATTTATTCAGAATCTCATCTTGGACCTCCTTGCCATCTGCGTTGGTTCGGCTATGTCTCTACTCGTACTCTGGTCCTCTGTCCAGGCACGTATTCATACCTCTCCTTCCACATCCCAGACTACCACAGGAGGCCTACCGCCGTATAATTCGTCTCAGTCAGCCGTCTGCGCAGTATGGCTCTTCGCCAATATCTGGTTTGCGAACTTTAAGCGGGCGAAGCTGCCTAGCTTCAGCCTGCCTGTGATAATCTATAGCATCTTGATCAACAATAGCACGACTTCCGGGCCCAGGTTTGCCACGACTCAAGCAGTGGAGGCTTTCGTCCAAGAGCAGCTTCTAGCGATGCTATTTGGAATGGCACTAGCAACAGGGGTGTCGCTCTTTATCCTTCCTCTTAGTAGTCGGATGATAGTGATCGGGCAGTTCAGAGGCCTCGTTTGCCAACTGAGAAAGGTAGTCAGCCTACAAAAGGAATATCTGGCGACTTTAGTAACAGACGACATTTTTGACACCGTACCGACGAATGCCGAAGGGCGAGAATGCTTGCAGGAGAAGAAGAAGTGGAAGTCCATGAAGATGGAGAAGGAGAAGGATGAGGATATAGCCAAGGAGGCGAAAGCAGCGAAGCGTCTAGCAGAGACAACCCATACAACAAGAGTCTTGACAGGCAAGATCCATGACAACATGGCATTTGCTAAGAGAGATATGGCTTGGGGAAAGCTTGACGCGAAAGATCTCGGCGAGATGTTCACACTAATTCGAAACGTCGCGATTTCAATGCAAGTCTTTTATCCCTTAACTCTTGCCAGAAACGTGGCTGAATTCCAGTAGAGTGGCGATAAGTTCACTTGCAGATATCTTCCACCGAGTCGCCGAACGTCAAAGGCGGAATGTCGTTAAGGACACACTAGATAAGAGCACGCCAGAAGGAAATTGGGAGAAACAAATGTGGAATGATATGAAACAACTGCACACGACATTCCAGACTTTTGTGGAAGCAATCGACCAAGGGCTAGAACATACTGGCATCTGCTTGGAAATTCTCCCGAAACCAAAGGTAACCAGGAAGCCAACAAGCATCGGATCGGACGATGTCGAGGCGCATGGACATGCGGTAAATCCAGGTGACCAGTATTTTGGTAGCCTTATGGATAAGAAAGTCCAGGGATTCAAATCGCAGAATGGATATACCATTCGGGCCTGGGTTAAGGATGAAGCCAGCGACGCCATATCCAGGAACCAGACGCAACTTTACGTGATCTTATACACACAACAGCTAATGCATGTGGCCGGGGACGCCCTCCAAGACCTAGTCGCCTTCGCGGACAAGAAAGTCGAGGATGGCACAATGAAAGATAAACGCTTAATCTTCCCTACCGAACGACGGCTATGGAGATGGTTGATGAGTGTCTTCAAAGAACAGGACTCGACCGTAAAGAAGAACCAGGATATCCTAGAGACGAATAATATTAATTACGGAGATAGCTTTAACCCTAAGAAGGACCTAGAGTATCTTCCTGCCACTAATATCTGGCAGCATTTTGGGACTTGACTTCGTAGGACCCTGTTAGTGTTGGGATCTAAGGAGTCCCACTTCGGCTTTCGAGTCGCCGCTGCTACGATGACAGTCGGTATCCTGGCATTCTTAGGGCAAACCCAATAATTCTTTCAAGATCAGAGGCTAGATTGGGCAATGATTACCATCGCTCTGGGAATGACGATTAGTAAGTCCCTGCGACCCTTTGGAGTTTGGCTTGGATGGATTACTTACTCTTAATAGCTTCTGGCCAGTCGATTTTTGGTTTTTTCTGTCGAGTCGGGGGCACATGTCTAGCTATGATCTTCTCGCTCATTATCTGGTATACTGTTGACCAGAAGACCCCTGGCGTTATTATTCTCCTATAGTTTTTTATCTTTATTGAGTATTACTTTTTTAAATTTTCCCGATTTCTTACAGCCGTTATGATTACTATTATTACTCAGATCGTTATTATCGGTTATGAGTTGCAGGTAAGACAGCTTGGCGAAGCGGTAGCAACCCGGTCAGGACAGCCATATTACCCGTGAGCCCTACCTGTCTGTACTTTTATCTACGTTATCACAGGCTAATATAAGAGGTAAAGAACCTACCTTCTGGCTCTGTATCGGCTCGCTGTTGTCGCATCAGGCAGTCTGATTGCGTTCTTCTGGACAATATTCCCTTCTCCCCTAACCGACCGGACTTCGCTTCGACAGGATTTGTCCGCGACCATATATACCTTCTCGCTCAATATTTCAGCGTCATACTTTCGACTATGCAATCGCAGCTGGAAGGGACAGCAGGCGATATCGAGTCGGAATCATCGCCTGCTTACCACCTTTTAAAAGCTCGGCGTAAGATTTTCGGCAAGGTTATGCGTCTCATATCCTCGATTGAGTCTCACATTATGTGGCAGCGATGGGAGCCCCACCTAGGCGGCCGTTTTCCCGTTGAGACATACCAAGAGGTCATCAAGCGTAGCGGGCGTATTATGAGCTATCTAACGCTTATGAGCTACGCCCTAACACATCCGCCGCGAATACATAAGACGGAGGACCCCGACGATGGGCAAGCTTGTTCATCGAATGCTGCAGCATATGCGCACGATAATAGCTGGTGGCCGGTGCTCACAGAGGCCTTCTCGGAAGTAGAACCGACTAGCAATACTTTCCTGTCGACGTTGGCCTTATTGTCAAACTCGATTCTTACAGGCCAGAGCTTGCCACCCTTCCTGCTTCTTCCTCAACCTTACGAGATGATGCCGAGGCTGATTCAGCTGCCTAGAAACGACAGGGCCACCGAATCAGATCCAGATGACAATCCATCGCCTCCCCATCGGAACTTCGCACGTGGACGCGGAAACCCCGGACTGACTACCATCGATTTGCGCCAGGAAGCCCCAGATCACGCTGTGAAGAAACGCACCAGACACGACCCAAAACCCCAGAGCAAGCAAGCAGACGTGGCTTTCCCTGGGGATACAAAATCTTTGGATGCAGTCTTGGAGCTGCGTGGCTACGCCGAATTCGTCGCGATGCAGGTGTGCAACACGCTGGTATGCGACGACCTTGAGAGGTTGGTGCAGGCGATGAGCGGGCTTGTAGGTGTCGTGGATTTCAGTTTCGGCGTGGGCGTGGGCGTGGGCGTGAGCGTGAGCGGTAGTGATGGCAGAGCCAGCGAGATGGTTGAAAAGCCGCTGGCCCAGCAGAGGGCGACTCGGCTTGTTGCCGAGATGAGTAAGAAGGGGGTTTAAGGCGAGAAGCCTTTCTGCTTATGTTAAATTTATCAGACCGCCTAGCCATTACGCCCTGCGCCAATTAGCAACCAGTGAATTTGTTTTTTCATAAGGTCACGCCATTTAATGTGCGTGTGTTAATAAAGTCAGTACTGGTTTTAACTTTAAAATCCATTTCAAAGCTTTTGCCTAATGCTGTTACGAATCCACGTAATATAATTCGCGTCTTCAGCATCATCCTCTTGCATAATATGCCTCAGTGCGCTGTGGTGGATAAAGTGAGCAGTGTCCTCCTCTTTATTAATGTATAGGAGTCTACTGCCATGGCCGGTATACCATGGCATCAACATCTAACGGGAGAGTGGAATCATTCTATGATGGTACTCCAGGTTTAACATTTAGTGCACTTCATAACTCATTCTTTATCAGTTAATGTATAGCCGCGGCGACTAATTTGAATATTCGACTTCCAGGGCGATCGTCTTGGATATTGCCTAGGGCTTCCTTAAATGATTTAGATAACTTACTAGGTAATCAATTAAGAAAGTTAATAAACTTATAATAGTTAAAGTGTTGCCATATAGGGAAAACAAGGCATTAAGTTGCAGCACAACCTACAGATATATTCCCTGAGCACTGTGAACTATAATATTCTAGATATGCTTCCTAATTGCTTTACCCAGGTTTATTATTACAGTCTAGCCATTCAGCTCTCTTTTAACGAAGGATTTAATCTCCTTGTCTTTATGCAGAGATGACATCAAGATGAGCACAGTATCTTGTGGCATGTCGGAGATTATAAATATAACTGACGAGTCGAATCTGACTGAGCAGTATATGTGTATGCGCGGCGGTGCTTTTATAAGTCAGCTAATGGCTGTAAAACTTCGTAAGCATCCTCCCCGCTCAATTCATCTAATTCATCTTGATATAGTGATAATTGGCGTAGGGTAGGACCTGTATGCGCCAGTCCTCTACAGCTCTTCTTCCTGACTCTGTCTAAGGGAAAATGTTTATTAAGATTAAGGCAATAGTCGTGTTTACCCGCACTTAGAAGGCCTTATTTAGATAAGCAGGCATTTTATTAATTACTGTTAACTAAAGGAGAGCTGTGTTTTAAATCCCTTAAAATCTTTCTCTAAGCATGCACTTACAGCTAATCAAGTAAGAAAACCTTTCTGCTTAAAGCGACTAATAATTTTACATACCTTAATAATAACAATAAGGTATTTATAGGTAAACGATTTCAAGTCAGAGTTATTAGGAAATAGCAGGACTCTGAGAATTAGCCTGATATCGCTAAAGGTTTCTAGTACTAAAGCTTGTCATAGCTGCTGTTAAGAAAGGACATACTAGAATGCTAAGCGTTACTGTATAGGAGAAGCGGTTTAGGGAATATATATAGAATAATAATTAACTTTTATATTAAAGAATTTATAAGATAAATCTTACTAAATTATAATACCTTAAATAAATATTAAAGTTATTAGATAAGGGATATTATAATAAAAATATAGATTTAGAAAGAAGTATACTCTAGTAATAAATAGTCTAAAATTTTATATTTCTAATTCCTTCTTATACCGCTTTACTGTCTATATACTTAATATCTTAAAGTAAAGACTAGCAGTTAATAAGATATTATATTAGTCAGAAATATAAGTAATACTAGGATTATATATAAAATGATAAGCCTTCTAATAAAACTAAGCTTATAATGACGCAGATGCTGAACTGCAGAATGCCAGGTAATTATTATATATAACTATTACAAGTCTCGACACTTCTAAAGATATAGATAACGGCAACGATATCGGCCTTTCTATAGGCTGCTTGGCTTCATTCCTACTTCTTATGCGGCAACGATATTGTCGACCGGTATAGAGTTCTCAGGCCCCAGCATAGCCCTGTCATCATTGGAGTCCGGGTAGGAGTCAGATCAGAGTCAACAGTAAGAAATAAGGTAACCTGGCCCGATCATCGCCTTGAATCCTAGCTGACCTTGGTGTCTATCTAGGTCCAACCTAAAGGTTTAGGTTATTCTCCATCGAAGAGCTTAGGTACACTGCTTCAGACGATATAGGAGACAAAGATCTATAGTAACTATTAAATAAGCCCGGTATTACCTAGTGTTGAATGAAAGATCTAGCCTGGGGGCTCCGACTAGAAACACAACAAGTTACTCCCTTAAGCAGTTAGATTATACGCTTGGGATTTATTATCTACTGGATTAAATAGTATTAGTAAAATCATTAAAAATAGAGATTAGATAGGTTTTAAGTCTTTCTACATTAAGTATATAAATCTATTTATTAAAGTATAGCTATTTATTTTAGATATAGGTTTTTATTTTCTTACTATTACCTTAAAAAATAATAAATCCTACTCTATTTAAAGTCAGCAGCCAGCTTATGTATCTACCTCCTTTTGATCAGCCCTAGTAATAAGGGCTTTATAATAGCGGTAAAAGGCATTATATCTACCCTTAGTTAAAAATCAAGTCTACTCCCTAGAAAGCGGGGTAAAATAAATTAATTATATAATAATTAATTTCAGACTGTAGGACTAGGCCCTTAATATATTTTCTTAAACCTTTATTGCTTTTTAGTTACCTTAAAATACTAATTAATAGTAGGTAAAATCCCTTTTAGACTTAAGATCTTAAGAACTATATACAGTTACAGGATACTAGTATTTATTAAAGGAATGCAGTTTGATTTTAATCCAGAGGCGGCTGGATACCTGTTAATAAGGTGTAACTAACTATAATTTAATAACTGCAGCAAGAAAGCATAATTTAAAAGATCACTATCAAGCGATCCGACACCCAGCTCATTAGCCTAAGCCCTCACCTAAGCCAATAATAAAGTGACTTGACTTAAGCTATAACAAAAAGAGCATACTAAGCCATAGAGTAAGCGAGTTTTTTAAGAAGTGAAAAAGCAAGCTGCCTTGTAATCCGGCAATCCAAAAGCATTTAAAACCAAGTCACTTAAGTACCGCTAGGACTAACACTTGAAGTCCTTGGTCCTGCCAACTCGTGACAGTTACCTCATCCAAATGCAAATACCCCTGATATGTCAGCCGCTGCTATGACTTAATATAGTCCGTGAGTCACTTACCTCCTTACTTGTTGCGCTGGTTCTTGTTGTCCAACTTGGCACTTTCACCAGCCACCATGGCCATCACCACCTTGGCCTTTACCACCGTGACCATCATCGCCGTGGTGTGTGTGGGTTAGGTTACAAGGTTTGGTGATAGTGACCGCGCCTGCTGGCTTGGTGACCGTGACCGGCTTGTTGATCGTGACCGGCTTGGTGATAGTGACCGCGCCTGCTGGCTTGGTGATCGTAACCGGCTTGGTGATAGTGACCGCGCCTGCTGGCTTGGTGATCGTAACCGGCTTGGTGATAGTGACCGCGCCTGCTGGCTTGGTGACCGTGACCGACTTGATGATCGTGACCGGCTTGGTGATAGTGACCGCGCCTGCTGGCTTGGTGACCGTGACCGGCTTGGTGATCGTGACAGTTTGGCCCGGGGGCGGGTAGTAACCGCCAGGAGCAGCCAGAACCAGTGGCATGGAAAAGAAGGGTGCAAGAACGAGGAACTTCATTTTTCAGGATAAATTAATAGGCTGAGACGTGTGATGCAAAGTTGGTTTTGGCTCTTGAACGAGTGGTGTGAATCAACTTAAGGCCTGACTCTAAGATAGGGCATAACCGCTCATCAACCGCCGGGGGAACACCCTATATATAGACAGGTTGTTGTTACACTATCGCCTTGTACCATTCCAAGGTTATCTCCGGGCGAGGAGCGGTAACTAGATTAGAGGTCTATAAGACCTACTAAAGCGCCACTTACATACTTCTCGTTTGGGTCGTATTGTTGAGCCGAGTTTTGACTTTGCTGGCCAGGCTCTATGATCAGCGTAAAATTCAATAATCATTCCTATGCAATAAAGCAATACTTACCACTGCTTTCATAGGACCAGCGGCACCACTACCCAAATAGATAGCTGCATATGAGGCAAATTACTCAACTCAACATCCACCCAACATATCAGGCTCCTAGGAAGGATCTCAGTAAGTTTAGCTAAAGACTTGTATACCACCTGTAATGTCTTTCTGGCGCACAAGGACAGCCCTTAAAGTAAATATGTAGTCGTAAGATAGCTTTTAGCGGCGGCCTTCTTAGATACATATTGTATGGCAATCTACCCTACTGAGCCACTGCTGTGAGACAGCTTATGCAGTTTGGAATGCAGCAGGCTGAGTGTATAGCAGTATATAAAAACTATACTAAGCAGTCCTTTAATATTTAAAAACTAGCAGTAAATAAGATAATATAATAGCTTAATAAATATAGCAGTACAGATATATAAGGATAAGTTAAAAGTCTTAGGCCTTATATATAAGTAAATACTTTTATCTAATAGACAAAGGACAGTGGAATTAAAGCCAGACTGATTATAGAGAACTTCAAAACTAGCAAAGTGCAATTACTTCATATCACATGTAATAATAGATGTTGAAAGCAGTCCTAGACAAAGGCAACAAGACAAGCCACAGTTGCATTTAATCGTTCTCTCACAAAACGGCAAGCCCGTGACTACAGAATGTCGAGTGGCCTTATAACTGGCTGATTAATGGTTATTGCCATATGCCCGGATGCCCTTGCATATGCATTGACCCATCCACCGACTTCCGCCAATCTGACACGAGATGTAAACCTTGCCACAGACTACGAAGTTAATAGTTAGATATAAGCTTTTAGCCACAGGTTTCATCAACAAATAACACATCTAGCTTACAATTTAGACTTTACACTATAATGTCTCAACAATTTAGCACAGACTACACTTATATCATATCTAGTCATAACGTCCCCTACCCTTGTCGTGTTTGGAAACCTTCTTCTGAGTATGGGGCTGGTCTAGATACAGGTCCTCCTGGTTAGAAATTATGGTATAATGTCTAGGTTGTTGGCAAGATGTGTTGTTTGCAGTTGAGACTTGTGGCTGAGAGCTTAAATCAGCAGAGACTACTTAGATACGGCGTCTCCCAGTCATGATGATGGATAGCTTCGATACTATGCTCATTTCTCTTATTTCCACTGAGGTTACGACATTGACCTATAGTTGCGGGATTTGTATAACTTGAAAGGTTGTTCAGAAGAGTGATATTTAAGGCCTGTAGGTCAGAGCTGACAATAAAGGCAAATATCCTAGAGATGAATTTGTAGATATGGATAGGCTCTCAGGGTAGATATGAAGATGTTCTGTCTTTGTATTTCAACTGAGTATGGCTCTACATAGGCCCTCTTCTTAAGACCCCAGGAGGTGTTGCCTGTTGAATGCTGATTTGTGTTTCACTAGCTGCTGTTACATCAATCTCTAGCATATTCATGGAGCCCTAATCATCTTGGAGATAGTACCAGTCGTTTGGCATATACTCTATGCTCTGATTCACATTGCTTACGCCAAACACTGCAGTTGCAACAAAAGCTGACAGTGGAGCCTCTGGCGCGACGGGCACGTTAGACTGATGGCCCACGGCACCTGCACCAGAATACCAAATGGAAGGAATCAACGTCTTCTGTGCGACTAAATTTGTGTTGGGATCTGCTTGAATCAGGTATCCTCTGCATCCTAGCTTCGCTTCATCACGGCGAAGCCCTCCCTTGAGGCGAATGCTTGGTGTCAGATCAACAATACCACTAACTCCACCTCGAGATTGACGAGGACGCTAGATTGCTCAGTAACATACTCTTCAGCAAACTGCCCGTTATGCTTAATCTCTGCCGTGTCAATGGCATCAATATGGTATCCCGGGTCCGTGAGCCTGTCTACTTCGAAGGAGCTATCCACCATGTCGAAGTTATTGAACCAAGGGATGCCATTGACCGATCCAAAGCCCCTTATGTGATGGATACGAAGATGCCATCCCGGGTAGTGGTAGGTTAAAGGAACCAAAGTCGTTTGGATGGTTAGGTCCAAGCTCCTGACTGGTCTCCACGTACTGGTGATGGAAGGAAGATGGCCAGGGCCTTTTGCAGAGTGGATAGGTATAGTATTGAAACGAACATCGACCGGTTGTGACCTGACTCTCCACGGTCCATCGTCATCCAATTTCACGGTCAAAGTGCTGTCGGGTGCAATCTGGTGTAGTTCCAAGCCAGTTGGTACGCTGTATCCAAAGGCAGAGGAGTACGCAAACTTTCCATACTTTGCTTCTCTGGCTTTGAACATCTTGGTAGTCATCTGTCCAGTGGATAGAAGATAATGATGCTCTTCAGAGTGACACACTATCTGATGAGGTGCCGGAAACACCCTTGCAGTGTTGGGACGTCTGGCGCTTAGAATCAAGGCATAAATCGGATGGGGTTCTTCTTGGACGGTCCAGAATGGATGGTCTGATGGTAACCCCAGCACAACGAAAGACTTCAAGCACCAGTATACAAACTGTCTAGAATTATAATCCTCTGACATGTATATGTTGGGGTAGGCATAGCCAATATTCATGGTCCCGTCTGAATTGAAGATCTCTTGTTGTTTCGCCCACCATCGCAGGTGTCGTAGGAGAAGTCCCGTGATTGTACCCAAGCTAAGTCGAGGCTGGGGTAACTGGATTACAGAGAGAGCAAAGGCAGACCAGAAGGCTCCACAGGCGAATCGGTAAGTCATGCTTCTACCAAAGGGGATCGCAGCACCGCTTGTGTCAAAGTATCTCCAATACTCAGACGCGAATTCAATCGCTTATTATCGATATTTCGTAACTCTTTTCTCGTCATCTACTGTACAGCGGACGTACAGTAGCTGTGCGAATTGGATAGCGAAACTTCCAGAGTAGTAATCTGCCTGCTTCCTATCGTCCCCATCTGACGACCATCCCTCTCCGAGATAGAACCAGTCTAGCAATTCAAAGTCGGCATCTATGGCTTGTCTCGCTTTCTCTTTATCGGATCCCAGCACCTTCATCAGTGCCAGATTAACCAGAACTCGAAACCACCGCCAATTGTTTTGCGGCATATCGTAGTTGTTAATTTGTTGCAGCCATTGCTCCAGGTTCTTCATAGACTCTAGGCTTAACAATGACAAGATCATGTGGAGTTCCGTCAGTAAGGCGAAAGCTATTGATTCCATCTCCACCATGCGCTGGTCAAAAGATCCGAGATGACCCCAGTATTCGGTATTCTCTGGATCGACGCCAGCCTCAATGCCGTGAAGCCAGGAACGCAGTGAAGGTTCCGTGGACTTATCCACGAGGCTTGATATTGCCCATATTGGACGAGCAAAACCTTCAAGCTGGGCGGCGACATCGTCAAAGCCCGCAGCAGTGGATGGATATAGCTTGACGCGAGCTTTGGACTTGGACCTGTATTGCTCTAACGGTTTGATAATGGCAGTGGCTGCACGTAACAGATCGTGACGATCCCGGAAGGGATTATCAGAAAAGCCGGGTAATCCAGGCATACTAGTTTGATAGGTGAGACACGAATTGTGATGTCAAAGACAAAACGGTGACCTAAATCACCAATTCCGAGCAAGCAGAATATGAAGTTCGAAAGAGCCAGATTAATTTAGATGAGCTCGGTGAATATTGGTCCGATTATCGATTCACCTTCAGCGATAATGCTATAACAGCATAAGACAGTCATCATCGACGTGCGGGGCTGTTCGGCATCTCGGGATATCTCAAGCGGCCCGCGGGCTAAATAACTCGGGAGACTTGAACTCCCGTCTTCTCATCTTTCACACTCACAAACAACTGTACGGCATGCTTTCACATTGTCCGAGGCGATATGACGACCCCACTCAGCCGGAGCAGACTGCTCAAGCCTCCGAGGCAGGTCTTGCTTGTAACGGCTGTCGGAAACGTAAGCTTCGATGCTCACGAGAGACGCCAATCTGCGAACATTGCCGCGAGACAGGTATGCCGACACAATGCTAACCTTCACAATGAGATATCTAACAAGACCTACCAGGACAAGATTGCGTCTAAGAGACAAAGCGCGCCAGACCTGGCATGAAAGCCGGCGCCATCGAAAACGCGCACAAACGGCTTGGTGCGTTCAACGCCCATTTACCACGATATTATTACTGATCAGATATAAGATACATTGGAACGGACGATCGCAAGACAACAGAAAGAGTTAGAAAACCTTCGCGTCAAAGAGGCGTCAACTACCAAGACGAGCTCACAACAAGAAGCTGTAGATGAACAGAGTCTACTATCCTCTCTTGCCCGCGAGATATGCAAACTCGGCAATCCTACCCTTACCGCTTCCCCAGATACTTCTATTGATTTGACACGTAAGCGTCGTCGAACGGAAGAACACGATGGGTGTCGAGAAAGGTCTCAGTATGCCGTCAATCAACCACGTTTACCCGATGATGTCATCCTGGATCAGGTCATAGACGCGTACTTTCTACAGATACACCCATGGATCCCAACGATACACGAGGCCCGGTTTCGCAAAAGACTTCAAGATCATGGCCACGACCGATGTCTGTTTCCGGTTCTCCGGGCCATCATGTTGAGTGCCTCGAATCGTGTTCCCAGAAGAGACATCGCCGAAATAGCACAGAGTCTTATTGGCGACCAAGAAGATGTGAGAAGCTGGGTGGTTTCCACAGCTACCAAGAGTCTGACAGTGGAGAACCTACAGGCCCTGATAATTATCTGTTTTCGCGATGTAAGCTTGCATCAGATCCTTGGTCAACTCTCATCACTAATTCGCCTTCTAAGATTGGTGAAGGGGAGGAATGCCGAGCATGGTCGGTCATTGGTGCTTTGACTCGTATGGTTGAATATCTCGAACTCACGATAGAAAGCGAGGAAGCAGACCGCTCTTCGTTTTCTCGGCCATATACTTCCCTACAGCCGCCACAAGGATGGACAGAAGCTGAAGAGAGAAGACGAGTCTTCTGGTGTGTTTTCAACCTGGATCGATTCTGCTCCTTCACCACAGCTTGGAATACTAGCCTTACCTCAGATGATGTCAACCGCCGATTGCCCTGTGATGGAATATCATGGAGAAAGGAAGAGACTGTATCGACCCCATACTTTGGGATTTGGGATAAATCAGCCGCACGCATTGGAAACCCCATCGCATTTCTCCCTTCACATTCTACCACCGCACCAGCCACTACTGATGAAGGTGGTTTTACACCTTCCGAAGTAACGGCATCGCCGGGAGCAGCAGCGTCTTCTGTTGATATGTCAACGATCGGGGCTCTCGCGTATTGCATCGAGGCAACCGAGTCACTTAGTCGCGTCACGAGTTACTTTCTTCAACAGAAGGTCAACATCAAGGACCATAATGATCTCGGTAGTTAGCTCACGCGCTTCAAAGAGCTTGACGTACGACTAGTGCACTGGAAGATGCTCCTCCCTAAGAAACAGAAAGTGAATATTGTTCAACAGTTGTCGAGGATGGATCCAAACCTGACATTAGCTCACGTCACGCATAACGTATCTATGATACTACTTCATCAGCCCATCGCCTTTCCTCCTCTAGACTGGACTTTCCGAACAAGGCTGACGAGCTTCTGTAGCCCTGATACTTGCCAAGCGGCTGCTATCGAGATCGCCACGATAACGAACCACTACCCGCAGATCGCCGAGCATACAGGGCCTCTGAGTAATCAATATTCTTTCTGTGTGTACCTGGCAGCCAGAGTTCTGCTTTTACTTTGGCGGTGTCATGCAACTGATTGTTTGTCACCCGAGTTCTGGGTATTGACACAAAACCTAGAGACCATGGCTGAACGGTGGGCGGGGCCCCATCAACTCGGGGCTAAGGATAATCTAGCATCCAAGTATAAGGCTGTTCTTGTTGACTTGCATACTCGATGCGTTCAACACGCTTCTTTCAACATCAGCCCTTCGGCCTGTACAACAGAAGTTAAACACTCCCGATCAATGTCAGAACAATTGGATGCGGTTCCGAGAATGCAAGGTCATCAAGCTGTAAGACATCCAGCTCAAGAGAATGGAGGTCCCTCGTTGGCAGGCAATGCATCAGCTAGCGCGTACTACCCTGGCGCGACGTCTCACTTGGACAATGATCAAGCAGGGCAAAGAAGTGGTAGTGTAGGAAGTGGAGACTTGAGGATGATTTCTCAGATGCTTCTTGATGCCGAGTTTATTGATATGGGTCGCATTATTAGCTTTGATGATGGCATCTTTGGCACTGAAAACGAGAGCGGGTGCTTCTAAGGGTGTGCAGTTTAGTATTCTTAAACGTAATTTTCATCACTCTTTTCCATTAACATGCAGCAACTAAAACTGGCAATCATTTACAACGAGACCCATGCTCTATATGTTGAGAGTGGCGAATGGCAGTAGTCGGCCTTCGGTGTGGCATCCGCCGACGGAGCAAAGGATTAACATTTTCCTACAGAGGGCCACTTCATGACTTGGCTAACTGTAAGTTGGCCGAGATTTCTCACAGACTTGGCCGTTGATAGAGCTTGTATATCCTCCATCACCCGAGAAAATTGCCCCGACGCATTTGCCCCGAAGACTTTTAGGTAACAGACCAGCCTCAGACTGGGGTGACCCCATGGGGACGGGCATGCGATTCAGAACAATCGCACGATCGACGGATACAAGTAGACAGTCAAGACGATCATTGCAACCAAGCTCCATTAGGTCCTCTTCCACTCAAGCGCTCGAAGCTTAACACATTCAAACATTGTCACCCATCACAATGGCTTCTCAAGACAAGACTAACGATGGGCTCGAGATCCAGGTCACGAATGAGCAGACAGAGACTCGCCGGGACATCGCTGGCAACCCCGAAGGGATCCCTGAGCCAGTGATCAAGAATGGAGTTGTCGTCAGTTCGGCGACCAAACCCGAGGCCAAGAGTGTCTGTCTGGCTCGCCTGACTCTACATCTTCAATTGGTACCCTGGTCATTACAGCAAGGAGGAGAAGCGACTTCTCAGAAAGCTAGATCGTACCATTCTGCCCCTGATGTAAGTTCAAGCATTTTTTAAACGAGAACGATTGGCTGATGACCTCGCGTTTAGTTGTTCGATGTGTAAGACCTGACACGAAAGCGGGATTCCTTGGTAATAGTATCGCCAACAGTTGATAGACTTCATCAAGTGGCTTGACCAGTCCAATATTAACAATGCTTATAACTCGGGTATGAAAGAAGAACTGAATCTCAAAGGAATCGAGTCAGCAGGTCATATCCCTCTGGTTTTCAAGTCTAACTCGATCCAGGTACAACTTGTTCTCTACCTTCTACAACATAGGCTATCTCGTGATGGAGATTCCCTGCATGCTGCTCATCTCTCGTCCTAAATACACTCGTTAGGTTCTGCCCATTTGCGAAACTCTCTGGTCTATTATCACTTTCATCCAGTGTCGCAATAACAGCGCACCGATGATCTACGGCATGCGATTCCTTATGGGGCTTTTCGAGACCCCTGCTGCTACTGGCTCTTTATATGTTCTTTCCTCTTAGTATCAATCTGATGAGGTGTTCAAGCGTGCTTGAATCTGGCATGTTTCGAGCAATATCGGTGCCATGTTTGGTGGCTACATGCAAGCTGCCGCTCATGCTGGTCTCGACGGAAAGGGAGGTATGGCTGGCTGGTGAGTTGATGAAAATTCGTTCCCTACTTCTCGTAGCTCTCTGACTCTCGACTTCAGGCGCTGGGTCTTTATTATCGATGGCATCATTTCCTTACCCATTGCCATTGCCGGCTTTTTTCTCTATCCAGGTGTACCTACCAGCCCTCGTGTCTGGTAGCTCAGTGAAGACCGCCAAAAACTTGCTCAGGTATGTATGCAAGACGATGGAATAAGGAAGAGCAAGATCAGCAAGAAGATGCTGAAGCGTGTCTTCCGCAAGTGGCACTTTTACATCGCCGTGTGCACCTATGTCTGGTGAGTCGCATTTTCTTGGTTCAGACCTCTTCAGTTTTGGTTCTAACAAATACCCTAGCTTCCAGCTGACTACTTGGGTTGCTGGCCAGATGATTGTCTGGGTGAAGTCCACTGGCCAATACTCGGTGGAGATGATCATCATCCTGCCCACTGGAGTACAAGCATTGGCCATTGTGGTCTGTATCACTGTAGCTTCGTTTTCCATGTCAGTATCATGAGTTTTACCGGCCTCTTTGTATCATGAGCTCACAATCTCTCAGGGTGTATCCGATTTGGGTGCCTTTTTGTTTTGCAGGGACTGTCCTTCTCTTCTGTCACTCGACCCTTTTAGTTTGGAACATCCCTCTTGGTTTGCATTTTGCTGCATATTTTCTCATTGGCATGAGTTCTTGCATCACCCCGATGCTTTTCCCCTGGGTGCATCTAATCATGAAGGACGATAATGAAGCAAGGAGCTCCACTACTGGTGCCATGGTAAGTTGATCAACCCTGCAGCTGATTTTGTTTCGAAGCTAAGGGGCTCTCAGATGACTATCGGCTGGGCCTTCTTCACCTGGTACAGCGATGTCGCTTTCCCTATCACTCAAGGACCTCGGTGGACCAAGGGCTTCTCGGCAAACGTCGCTCTCACCTGTTATTATCTTACTCTGTTCATGGTTGGCCAATTCCTCTGGAGACGAGATATTAAAGCTGGTTTGTATAAGAGAGCCATTGAAGAAGAGGAGAATGAAGAGGCAGTGAATGAGAAGCTTGCGCCAGATGCTTTGGATGACAAGTCTACTGAGGCCATACTGGACAGTCCCACATCGAGGACAAGAACGCCGAGAGCGAGAGGATTAAGGAGATAAAGTAAGCCTGGCAGAATATTCAGAGATACTAGTCACTATACTTGAGGATGATGTATCTCAGCGGGGAGCTATTGAAGTAATATGAAAGGCCATAACAGCAGGTTTTAATAGATGATGTTATAAATATAACAATCTTTCATCTTCAAAGGATTCCACATTACACCATTGCTCAAACCAGCCTTGTATTAAACCTTCCTGCCATAAAGTGGCTTGTGCTCTTCGTAAATGTTATGCTCGCACTCGTAATCGACGTGCACAAATGCCCGCTCAACATCCCCAAGCCCTGCCAATATGTTAGCATTTGTATATGGTCTGCAAGGACAGTAAAAGAATTTTACCTTCAATCTTACGCTGCAGTGACTGGGCAACATCATGGCTGATCTTGAGGGATGTTTGCTCATCCATCACTATGTCTACCTCAACATAGTACTTTTGTCCGGCATGATACGCGCGGCACTGGCATCTGTTAGTTGCGTATGAGTTCATCTGGTGTTCCTGCTTACAGTCTCGACCATAGATATCTGGTCGTCATGTGTTATGCACATGTAGATCAACTTGGCAATAAACTCTTGAGGCGCTGCCTTGCCCACCAGTAACCAGATTTGCTCAAAAGCATTGGAGATCCATGAGAAAAGGATCAGAAGTGCGATACAAATGGCACCGATTGGGTCCAGGTACCAGATGAACTTGTCACCTACAACCGACATGATAAGGCCAAAGCTGTTGACGGCAATGTCGTTGCGGTGGTCAATCTACCGGATGGTAAGCAACATAGCCCATTGTGAGTGGCCTCCATCAGACTTACAAAGAACACATGGACCGATGGATACTTTCGATAAGTCATGCAGTAAAACATGAGAGACGCCTTGCTGAAGACTAGAATGTCATCCATTAGCGATAGCCGTTTGCGACTTCGACTGTGACTCACTAGCAACACAAACAAATATAATTGGTATCAGGTGAAGCTCCTCAGACTCGGTCTTGCCAGTACCCAATGTTCTGGCCGATTCGATCAGAAGCTGAACCGCGACCGTTGTCATGAGGGCGCAGAAAAGGATGACTCCAATGGTTTCAATCCGTGTCCGACCCTAGAACGCCATGAGTTTCGGCCTCAAGGACTCAGAGATAATATGACATACAACAGGATATTTGTAGAGGCTTGGTCGGGCCGCCAGCCAAGATGTGATTAACATCACAAAAGAAGAAACAAGATCCATCTGCGTCAACGTTAGGACACATCTAGTAACAAGCAAATTTTACCTACAAACGCATCTGCGGCTGTGGCAAATAGCTGTGACCCAAGTTAGCTGCGTGCCTGTACTTTACTGGATGTACGCTCATACCGCTAATGATCCCGTCGAGATAGCCGCATATAACTGAATGACGAAAAGGCAAAAGTTGACTACAAAGGATGCGTTTACTGCAAACTTGATCTTGCCTGCTACTCGAGCCTCTTCCTCGGCCTGTGCCCTCTCTTCGTCATCGACGCCGAGAAACTGGTCTATAAGCTTATTTTGTCGGGTATAGAACTTCCGAAGTAAGCGTGCATCACCTTGTGGGTACTCGTTCTTGATTTGTTCTTTTCTTACGTCTTCGCGTCGTCGGGATGTGAGGTTGAAAGGATCGTTGACTTCCTCCATAATAGAGTGTTGCAGGGAGGGTGACGTGGAGGGTGGTACGCTGGCGGCTGGAAGTAGACTGCAGTGTTCGAATGGAGTATTCTTATGACTTTCTGGAAGCTTTTGGGAATGTAGTGCAAGTTTTAATAGAATAGTGATATCTTGGCAATTCAGGAGAGATCTACCTAGATATACATATGGCTGAATAGACAAAAGCCAAAGCAGGCTTTTTCGGCCATGTGGCTTTTATTACACCGAAGGGATGCTGCTCCATGATTTCGCTAGCTACGTGTAATAATGATCTGGAACCGTTGCACAGCAAGTAGATCTCGGCTAAGCGGCATTGTAACGCGGGGGTAGATCCTAGCGAGCTGGAACCAGGCCAACAACGGAAACCAATAAGACAACTTAAAAAGAAATATTACCCGGAGAAAATATACCTGAGTTGTTCTTGGGTAGGATGACACTGTGGGTTTTGATTATGCACAGCCTGGATTGCAGAGATCTGACGTGGTATTGAGGCTGTCACTTATCAAGACGGGATGATTTGCTTCAATGGCTAATCATTGCATGTGCCTGAGACATTTCTCTCATCACAGTGTCACCTCAGTATCTAGTAATATATCTGCTGTTTTATTTCTTTACTGCTACAGAAGCATTAGGAGAGAGACTGTACTGGAATTATGACTTGGATGCTTCCTGTCGTCAGTAAATAAATACGCTATAGTCGCAATAGGGTAGCTGTCTTGAAAAGGGTTTATGTGAAAAGACAGAACTTGAGCTACACCGCTTGCTGGATACTCAGTGCTAAGCGACCCGTTCCAGATTTCGAGAACCTCGTAAAAGAAAAACCTAGAAGGGCGCAAGACTCGGGAATGTGAGATTGTCGTCATCTCTAAAGCTTGAATGCATCACACCCTTTTTTTAACAGGCCAAGAAGAAGCTTAAGTGGCAGCGCACTGCTCCCGATCTGGTCTAGGCTTGGCGAGATAGTGGATCCGGAAACGGATGCTTCCTATTACTAAGCGGTTTGAATAGTTTCCGTGAGATCTAAATTTCATTGGCGAAATTATTGCCTAAAGACCGAGCCCACCATCTGTAGATCACTCTGTTCTCACCTCTGACCCCTCCTCTCAGACTTACCATTACATAGAATGAATGTATCTGACGACTTAGAACAGGATGATAAATAACAATTATAGGTAAGAATTGTCTTTTATGCTCAAACTATTTATAGCCAGATGCATCTCTAATTGAGATAGACTTTATCCGGAATCTTGGTAATGCCGGCTAATTGTGGAGCAGACATGATTACGCGCTGGTCAGCCAAGTCAGCCTAAGGTGATTAGCGTCCTGGTGCATGCCAACGTTGGTGTTGTCGCCATGCCCAGACGCCACTATTTTGTGGGAAGCAATGACAGAATAATCTGCGACAAGATGGCTCCCTTTATTGGGAGAGACAGAAACCTGCAATTGCCTGTCATATGATTCGTGCTTTTTGCCATCTGTTATATCCTTGCTTTGTTTGTTTTTTGTTTCTTCCTTCTCATTAACTGTTCTGAAACTTAATACCCAACATGGCCGACCAGACAGAGAAGATCACAATGAGCTCAGTACATACCCGCGCCCACGTACAAGGACAAGATGTCGAGGTCCAACATGAAATCGATGATCCTTTGGGTCTATCCGCGCACATCAAGCACGAATCCGATATGCCAGGAGCCAATACCTCACGCAAGCGTCACCTGGGTCTCAAGAAGAACCACCCGCTACAGGAATTTTACGAAACACAGAATCAGAGCATCCGGGCCATGCTCAAGTCGGTAGAGGAGCATGAGCAGGAGGTGACAGACGTTCACGGCGCCAACACACTCATGTACGGCATCTGCGTCAAGGGTTCTTTGGTGGCCAACATCATACTCTCTGGTCTCCAGCTATATGGCGCTATCTCATCCAGCTCCCTATCGCTTTTCACAACCATGGCCGACTCTGTCTTCGATCCCATGTCTGGTATCATGCTGTACATGGCTCACCGGGCTGTCAACAAAGTCGATCCGAATAAATATCCCTCGGGCAGAGCGCGCATCTCGACCGCTGGCAATATCGTCTTCTCTTTCATCATGTTTTCCGTCTCGCTGGTGCTT
This sequence comes from Fusarium nygamai, assembly GCA_001262555.1. Taxonomy (NCBI): domain Eukaryota; kingdom Fungi; phylum Ascomycota; class Sordariomycetes; order Hypocreales; family Nectriaceae; genus Fusarium; species Fusarium nygamai. Next base: position 64,393 of record LBNR01000009.1, read on the forward strand.
ATCGTCATGTCTGCCCGTGACCTCGCTGCCGGATCGGAGGAGGAGACTAACAAGTTCCATTTGCCCTCGGTTATCGCCGTGACTGTCGCCTTTGCTACCAAGCTGGGACTCTTCTTCCTATGTTGGACTGTGAAAGACATTTACAGTCAGGTTGATATCCTCTGGCGCGATCACCGAAATGATCTCTTTATCAACGGTTTCGGCATCCTTACATCTGTCGGTGGCTCCAAATTGAAGTGGTGGATTGACCCGATGGGCGCCATCATTTTATCCGTTCTCATTGCTGGCCTCTGGCTGCATACCGCCTACGACGAGTTTCAGCTGATGATCGGTGTAACTGCTGACAAGGACATCCTACAGCTCATCACATATATCTGTGAGTATACTACCCCAATGGCTGATAGGGTAAATACTGACTGTTTAGCGATGACACACTCGCCTCTCATAGAAAAGGTCGATACAGTGAGGGCTTACTACTCAGGTCCCCGGCTTGTTGCAGAGGTCGACATAGTGATTGATCGTAACGAGCGAGTTGAAGTAGCGCATGACATCGCGGAAGACCTCCAGATTAAGCTTGAGAAGCTGCCCGTCATTGAGCGTGCTTTTGTGCACATTGACTATGAAACTAGTCATAAGCCAGTAAGTTCATCAACTCATGCTTACTCAAGTCTCATTTTGCTAACAAGGATAATCAGGAACATAATCTGAAAAAGCTAATGTAACCTGAACTGCATTGCTCTGTCAAAGTGCCAATGCGGAGATATGTACAGTACAAATACAAACATAGATGCCCACCCTACACAATATGAACCAACGGTGATCCTGTGTCCTGCTGAAAACTAGAGTTCGATTGATTGAACTTGATCTCTTCGTAAGAACAATAGGTTCGCCAGGACCACCCGGGAAACTCAAGCCAGGATTATGCAGGTCGGTGTTAAGTCCACTAGGTTACAGAGAACAAGACTTTTTGTAAAGACCTACCCGTTCATCCTCGGCGCTGACGTTGCACGTAATATTGAAGATGTTAGCGATGGTGTCACTCATGTTCAAAAAGGCCAACGTATAATGGGGGTTGAGATCTGGAGTTCCAGGTTAAAAGCTTGTCGTGCACCTCTGATGGGCGTCGGTTTTGTGCTTGCATCCATGCCATAGATTTGATGATGAATGTCGCGTTGCTGGGACATTGTTCGTTTTTCAACTGTGTTTTCTCTACACTTTTTCGTTCTGTACTGGTATCCAGCATTCCTATAAATGAGACATGGGAAGTGAACAAGCTGACAGATTCTCAGTGAAGACTGGATAGTTTAATAAATACAACCTCTATACCTAAGTCCTAGCCATTTAACTTTAACCAAGGGCAGACATAACAAGCTTATTACCGCCATTAGCACTTACAGCAGCACCATTAACCCAACGACCCTCTTCACTTGCAAAGAAACTCACGATATAGGCGATATCGTCAGGAACACCAATTCTTTCTCCTGCGGTGGTGTCTCAGATCTGCCCATCGAGAAAGCCTGGTGACATCATGTGCTGGCTGGCTTTGATCGAGTCCGCGGCTGTCAGGCCCACAATGACACTGTTGAACGTTGCTTTCTTCGAATTGGAGAAGTTTTCGGCAAAGGCTCGGGTGTAGCTCTGGAGAGCGGTTTTGCTAGCTTCATATGCGACAGTCGGATCGCTATTGGCTTGGTAGGCTAGGACACTTGAGATGTTTATCACTCGGCCTCTGCAGTTGGGAAGATAAGGTAGCAGGGCCGTGGTGATTGAAACCGGAGCGTAAACGTTTGCTTGCATTATCTCGAGAAACGCGTCCAAGGTTGTGTCGTTAATCGGCAATACCTTGGTAGGGTCAGCCAAGACGGCATTGTTAACAAGGATATCGACAACTGTAGTGTCTAGTCTTTTGATCACCTCGGCAATGGTTTTAGGACCAAACTGAGGATCAAAGGCGTCTGCTTTGATGGCGATTGCTTGCCCCACGCCGAGTTCCTGGCATCTCTTCAGCGTTTCCTCTGCAGCCTCGATGTTGCTTGCATATGTGATCGCCAGCTGGCTGAGGCCCTTGCGTGCCAGGTGAATAGCAATGGCTTGCCCAATACCGCGAGAGCCTCCTGTCACAATGGCAGTTTTGCCATTCAATGACCAAGGTGTATCAGATGAAGTGGGTGAGGACATTTTGTACTTTGAAAACTGTGTGAGGTGGTTTTGATTTAGGAAGAAAAAGGTGAATTTGCTTGCTTGATCATTTCTTAGACTCGCAGTGATGTCTAGTCATTGTATTTTCCTTAAATTAATATCTACTGGCATGATGTGATCGGACTTAATGTAAGCTGGATGCCGAAAGCTAGGACGCCAAAAGTCCGCTCACTAAAGGCAAGGATGAGCTTCGAGTAAAGCGGAGTTATACTAATGAAAAACGGTAACAGTTTAATTGTGGACACTGTAGAGAATAGAAAACTTTATTTAGGAAGTATTGATATACTGTATAGAATACGAGCGGAGATTGAAGCATTGACTGTAAGTGGAGTTCGACTTCAAGACATCTTAACTCCGTAATTTCCATCCAGATCTGCAGAAGCAACTGTTCACAGCAATGAATCTGTAGTATAGTGGCTACACTCTATTCTTACGCTCCTGGTGTTGTCTCAAAAGCTGCTTCCCATAATCATTACCATTTGGAGTTCTGACCAGAGTGTGAATGTGAAAGGGAAGAGGCTCCTTATTGTTGAGAAAAACACCCGAATGATGATCGATCTCAACCATAATGACTGGAGAATACACTTGTAGTAAAAGGTATCTCTGTCTCGAAATCCACCAATCCAACAGAACCACGTGTCATCCCAGTGGCTAGCCATTTGTTCAAGGTGTGAGGCTAGTGCTTTCTCCGGGAGGTAGTTCAGACTTAGTTTGACCAATTTGCGGACCGCGGCCTGTTGAGGCTCGGAGAATGTTGTCACCCTGACACCCTCGTATGGGACTATGCGGTTGTCCTGAAAAGCACCTCCGAGATGTCGTTGATCTGCTCGATGCCATCGTCCTGGAGGGTACTCGTCCCCACTCAGCTTCTGTAGATCTGAACGTCTTTTTGAACCTCGGGATCAAGCGACTGCATAAGGCTGAGGGCAGTCTGTTCTTGACCAACAAAGAGCTCAAGACCCTCATGAGGGCCTGCGTCAATGATGTTAGGCTCAGCACCCATAGAAACAGGCAATACCACCATCTGCGTTCCGACAATGAAGCAATTCATGCAGAGGTGGTGGCTGAATATCTGCCAGCCCCACGGCTCTTCTGGAGATGGTCTGCCGAAGATGACAAAGTTGTACGAGTTGTCGTTTAGAACTTTAGTGCCGTTGACTACCTCGCCGAGGAATTGGTTGACTTTCATACAACCATGAGCCTTTTCGTATCCCTCGGCTGATAGACTCGCTTGCATGAGAGCATGTAAAGCTGCGACAAGCTCCTTGGAAGCTTCTTCCAGTCGCACACCATGCTTGAAAACATACATCTCGGGATTCATCCAAAAGCGCCACTCTGGTGCATCAACCGGTCTGAGAAGTTTCTCTCTCTCCTCTTCTGCTGCAACATTGATGGCGTTCTGGGCAGCCTCCACAGCATGCATTGGAGCTCCAAGATTCTCATTTTTGTCTGCCAGACGGAACAGGTTGGAGATCACCTTTCCATCTGTTGTGATGCCCTGATAAGGCTGGTCGTAGCGTTCTTTCCAAGCCTTCATCCACCCAATCATGAATGGCTCAGAGCATCGATGGCCAGCCCACTGGTAGGTGTCAGACTCTGCCAATTGTATGCTTCTTGGGGCATCCGCGGCCGGGATGTAATCACGAATTCCCGCAGGAGAACGAGTTTGTGCCATGCTTTTGGCGCCGACAAGACAGTCAATGTGAAAGATGTCTGTGGCGATTATGATAACGAATATGTCTCACTAATGTATGTGCACGAGTACAATCCAGATAGATACTGGAGGGATAAGTAAGATGAACTAATCGTGGCTCTTACCGTGGACTTCGCATATAAAACAGGCGCATTATGGACTTGCCAGGAGCTGTCGTTCACAACAAGACAGACGTCTACCGATTCCTGATCAGCTCATTATTCTGAGCTCGGAAGCGACCGGAAGACATCTGGAACAGGTGCTGCTGTCCAGAATTGAGAAGTCAAAAGCTCCTCGCGGACATGTCGTGTTCATTTCCGTTCCGAGGTCATCACAATCACCGAGTTCCATCTCGAGCGATGACACATGAGCGAATAGGCGATTGTCCCCGCACACCATCTGAGACGCGCTGTCAGTAGCGCGTTGTGGTTCAGACGTGTCCACAACGCGTTGTTCCGAAATCCCGCCAACGCCCCACCAGCGGCCACGGAAGCAAAGGGAGACGGGCCAACGAACTAACCTGCTCGATTCAAAGCCATGCCAGCTTCGCAGTGATGTAAATTGAGTCTTTTGGCTTATTTATACATGTTGGGATCTTGGGACGGAAATGGATTGCTGAGTAGACTGTAACAATATCTAAAGTAGCTATTCTTGAAATGTTACTATCGAAAATACAGACTGGAATGGAAATACAAGCCAGGATTGATAATACAATCCTCTTACAACGAGTTCCAAACACCTATATAATCCACTTCCATGTTAACCGAGTGCCCATCAATTGTAGCATTGTTTGGTGGGCCAGGCCAGTTTCCACCGACGGCCACGTTGAGCAGCAGGAAATGCTCCTTATGCGCCAGCTTCACCCAGCTTGGCTCATCCCCAACAGTCGCACCTGTGACATTGAAGATTTTCTTTCCATCCAGGAACCAGTTCAGCGACTCGTCCCGCCAGGATGCATTTTTTCCCTCGCCGCACATGCTCCTGTCAACCATGAAGCCTAGCGTATGAAACTCGCCCCTAGTAAAGTCCCTGCCTCCGCTTCCAATTCCGCTATACTCGTTGCATGGTCCTCCAGGAGCAAACCCGCAGTGGATGGTTGAATAAATCTTGGATTCGCCATTGATCGCCTCGAGAATATCCCACTCCGAAGCCATTGGCCAGTTTGTGTAGTTACCTCTGAACTCGCTGCCTAAAGCCCAGAAGGCGGGCCAGATGCCTTGCATCTTTGAGGCTGGCGCTCCACCGAGTTTGAGGCGAGCCTCAACAAGCAATTTCCCTCCTTCTTTAGCAACAAAATCGCTTCGTTGAGTCTCAATCCTCGCGGATGTCCATTTACCCTGATTGAACAGTGGTGTAATAGCCAAGTTTTGGTCTTCTGTTATATGTACGTTGGAAGGGTCGTTGGTGTAGGTTTCGAACTCGTTATTTCCCCATCGTTCTGCTCCGCCTGGATACGAAGTTCCGAGATCAAAGATCCAGTTTGAGGATGAGGGAAGCGATCCTGGGTAACCGATGAAGGTATCAATGAATGTTGGAGCAAAGCCGGGTTTAACGAGTGACGTGATTTTGGAAACTGGGCTAGCCACCGCAGTGGTTAATACCATGAGGGGCAAAAAGAGTGACTTCATGATGAAGAAGTTTAAACGAGTGACTAAAACAGAAAAAAGGAATGTATACTGTAAAATAGAGAACAGTAAAAACAAACAGCCTTGCTAAAAAGAGAACAGATCTCAGTATATAAGATTTATCGATAAGGTTTTAATCATATAGAGTTTAATTAAACATAATTGTTATTGTAACATAAATAGCGCATTGGCTCTCTATCTTTTATTAGCAGTAAGAATTAATTAAGGTTTGCAGGCTTGATCCCTACTTAGAGAAGGAAATACCTTCCCCTCCTTTACTTCAATATAGAGACAATACTTCGGCAAATAAATAGAGCTCGGATGGCTCGGAGTATTAAAAACCTTGATCTTAACGACCTTCTCTAGGCAGACCTAGCACAACGACGCCAAAAGCACTCCCCGAGGCTATCATACTGTCTGCGCCAGTGCGCCCTCTCAATCTCAGACCTTACTGTTTCACCTGACCTGGCCAAACTTCAAACGGAGCTGATGGCCAAACCGATGAACAATCGCGATCAGAATCATACTCGCGGCTACAATGCAAGCTTGAGTCCCAAAGCTTACATCGAAACCAACCTTGGCTCCCCACGGCTGCTGGTAATATCCGACACTGAAACCACTCAAAGCTCGGAACACGTTGGTCAAACCACAAACTTCTGCAAGGGCAGATGGGTACGCATCCAAGAGGTATGAAGCAACGGCGACAGACGCGGCATGATTCCAAAAGCATGCATGCCCCATCCTACGACGATTGCTGCAACTGAAAGATGCTTATGCAGGGCTTGTCTCATCAAGACAAGGCCGGCGATCATGGGGACAGCCGAGATGTAGATGGTCATGAGACGAGCCTCGGGCTCAAAGACACCGTTGTGCTTTCGGACATAGCGCCTAGTGAGGTGATCGTTGAAGAAGTGACCAAAGATCTCGCCCAGTCAAACGCCGACGATTGGAGCAAAGTGTAGATATCCCAGTTGAGTAAAGCTGTAGCCATAGCCTCCCACCTCCTGAGGAAGACCAAAGAGGATGGCGGTCGAAATATTTACACCGATTGACCATGCAAAGCACATGAAGCTGGGAACATTTGGTTAGCTCTTGGACTGTTACATAAAGGCGCAGAACAAACTTACTAAGCAGCAAGGATGAGGAGAATGACAGGTTTCGACAGGATCTGGAGGACTCTCTTGTAGGCGTCAGAAACAGACTCGAAGTATCCAGAATGATACTTCATCTGCCATAGACCAGTAAGTCTAAGCAGCCTAGAGAAGAAACCTTGGCCTTGAGATGGCTGAGCAGATGAAGACAAATCACGATTGTACCAGGTCTCATCCAGAAAAGAAAAATGAGAAACAAGCTCATGCCATTGACCCCAACTCCAAGCCAAAGCATCCTGCCGTTGATGGGTCTCTCCAATGACAAAGTTGGTGAGCAGTGGGCCCCAGTATGGAGATGTGATATACATGAGAGCCCAAAGGCCGATCTTTCGCGCTCGTTCATGGAAGAAGAAGATATCTTTGATGAAGGCGATCGCGATCGTCTGACCAGATGTAAGGCAGAGGCCCTGAATAGCTCAGACGCCCATGAACATCTCGAAAGCGGCGGAAACGGATGAAAGGATCGAGAAGATAAGACCGAGGAAGGTGGACCAAAACAAGGTCGGTGCTCGTCCAATGACGGAAGTCATGGGAACCCAGATCGAACCACCAATGGCCCTGAGAACAGATTAGTAAAAGTCATGACGAGGAACAAGTTAAAGACTGCCTACATCATAAGGACATTGATGCTGTTATTATGATTGATCGAGTTTGGAGACTTGTGCCATGCGGCGGCCTGGAGAATGACCGGGGCGCTACCAGTAGCAGATGTAAGTTCTGAAGTGAGAGCAGCCCAAGCTACAACCAGGAGAATGAGGTGCTTCTTCCGCGATGGCCAGTTCAAGGGGTCATTGGGATCGTCTGTCGGCTCTGGCAAAAGCACGGTCTAGAGTGAATGCAGCTGTCAGCAGTCATGGTAACCTGTGAATTGCAAGCCGTACATGTCCATCTTCAGCAAGACGCAGAAAGGTTCCTTCGGCACGCTCAACCCGGAGAAGAACTCCAGCTTCAGCTCGAGCCTCGGGCGGGAATTTGTCAACCACGCGAGAGCCGTCTGACTTCTCGTCATTGGAAAGGTGCTCCACCTCTGGCTTCTCCATGATAGCTTTCAAGTTGGGTAATGATGTTTGTTCTCGAGCTGTGCAAGTCAAGTGATGCATATGTGGAAACTATGCTGCCCATTTGTCTATACAAATACAATTTGCGTTGTCAAGGCTTGGATAGTCAAGAACAAACACAGTATAGCAGTTCCGAAATTGCGAAATCCGGGGCCCCGTGGGGTAGAGTGGCTTCCCGTCGTTTGCTTGGCGAGCCTGTCCTGGGATGCCACTTGATTTCCGGCGGCCCCGTCAGTCCAGAACGCCAAGCTCAAATCGTCTCCAGTATGCGCTATCGCATCGCCAGTACCTGGTTCGGTCTCTGGTTCAATGGAACGCACATGAATGCAGTTCCTTCTACATTCTAGGTATGTGCACTTTATATACAGGACGCAATTGACATGACTTGCAAAATGTGAAGCCCTGGCTTAGAGGTGGGAATTGAGGCCCCTGTTCCGGCTGACCATCAGCAAGAGTTGACTTTTAATGTCGTATATTAGGTGTTAATTGTTATCGGTCTCTATATAAGAAATAACGGTTCAAGGATTGGATCAAGAACTATCCCGATTCCGCCAATACCAAGATTTAGTTTACATCCATCTGACGGCTTGGCTTCAGCTGCATCACTATCATCAAGCTCCAACACACGCATATTGACCCAACATACTTCTCAATAAGCAGAATCTTGAAACCGCTACTATGGTTGCAACCACGAACTCCGAGTCAGCGTAAGTTTGAATGGCATTACATTCGCTATCTTAAAAAACTAAAGGATTACTAGTCGTCTTGACCCCCAGTCATCGCAATTGCCCGACATTGAAACCGATGTCCTCATTGTAGCGCTGGCGTATCTGGGCTATCTTTTGCACCCATGTTGGCAGCTCTGGACATAAAAGTGTTCGCCATCGCAAAGCACAGCGGTATCCTTTACCTTTATACCTTAGGGGTTAAAGCCTCTTTTATAACCCTAACCTTACTGCAGATGATGTTTAGCATAATTGCTACTGCCCTGTGGAATTATTCTAACTAAATCTAAGCAATGCGAGAATATAAACACTAATACGTTATCAGGTTAGAGCATTCCAACACCAGTCCCGTCTCTTAGTAGTCATATTTATAGCAGAGAAATCCGCCTTGAATATCCATGACCTCCTTGACAGTAACGTTGGGGCGAATGCTATAGGTAGTCATGACATAGTCCAGAGTCGTCTCTTCAGTTCCGCCCTGGACGGAAGGGCCTCCCAGTTGATATAAGCGACTATCAAGGTCTTCGGACTGCCATTTCCACCAAAGACGGTCGATGAAACCGTGATGGATATAGAAGAGCGGGTCTGAGCTTGTTAGCTTGTAATCGAGGCAGGGCGCAGCTAGGGGTCAAAAATATAAACTTACCACCAGGGCTTGCATCGATATCCTCCATAACTCCCCCGACCTATAACGACGGTTAGTCGGGTATTTTATATAGGTTATCTAGCTGCACTTACTCCACTGTGACCGGCGCCGTGGGTTGTGAAACCGGTTGACTCCCAGAAATCGAGGTAGGTGCTCTTATCATGGCATTCCTGAACATAGGTTTCGTTACCGAGGGTGCTATTAATCTCATTGACTTTGCGGGATAAGCAATGATCAGTCAAGGTTTGGCCCGGACCAATGTGAAGAGTGGTATTTGCGAAAGGGCCATTAGTAACACAGTTATCCGGACCGGTCCCGTTCCCGCCGAATCCGGTGTCGGGATCGAGGAGCGGCGAGTCCATGAAATTGCCCGCATCGCGGGTTTCGTCCCACCAACTACCCATATTGTCAGCGAAGGGAACAGGGAAATGGAGATGTATTGGTAGTACTCACGGCGTTGGCCCCTTGTAGCCACACTCATCTCTCAAGAGCTCCTCGTACACATGTATATAGAGACGGTGAAATGGCAGGAATTGAGCCTGTAGTTATGAGAAGGTCAGTTAGCAAAACATATTCTCGTAACCCGGTAAAACAGCTAGGGGAATACTGACAACAAGATGAATTGTTTTCGCCTGTACCTGATGCATGGCGTTCATATCGTCAAACCTTGTGACAGTACCCTCGATGCCTGTCTGAGCTGGCAGCTGCATAAGACACTTTACTGCCTTCAGGTAAGATTTCTGGCCATCGCTTGCCATGTTTGCCCACTCAATACGTGTTTGAATCTTTTCGGGTGTGCATGTGTTGTTGCTGGATGAGATGGCAGGTACTGGTGGTGCCAAAGCCAGAACGGCAAATACAGAGAAGAACATGGTATGAAGAGTAGTCAATCTTGGTCAATTGAATAATTCTCAGATGAGACGATCTGGTGGCTTGTTTTAGCCTACTACTCAGACTATACGAGCTATCTGAATAGAGTTACGGGAGAATATAAGTCTGATATAGTGAGACTTTCACAACGAGCCCCTTAGATATTATCATGGAAATAATCTGCAAAACACTACAGATCCACGATCTCAATCTTTCGAACTCTTGGCAGAATCTTAACGAGTCATGATTTCACCATTTCTTTACCAGCCGCGCGGCGTCCGCGCGTCAGTCTCCACGCAGATACAATATATCAATAGGGTTCATACCCACTAATGGGTTTCAGGTGGAGCAATGACAGTCGCGACCTCCATACCACTTCTTGAATAGTAGACTTGGCAGAGAGGGCCTTGCCAGAACTACAAGATGCTTCTTGGGTGGCCAAGAACATGTCTCGGAAGCGGCACGCTGAAAGTCAACTTAGTCACTTACTTTCACGGCTTCACCGCGTCCCCTTCTACCTCTCAACAGGGATCATATCCAATCATATCTTTCAGGCAAGCCAATGACTATTGCAACGCACCGCTCTCGAGTAGCAGAGAATGGATATTCGTAGCGATGGAGGCTACAGAGACGGCCAGAAAACATCTCGAAAACGACAACGAAAACTCAATCTAACCGCTTACCACGCCATATTCCACGCGTCAACAGGGAATGTATCAACGCATGGGTTTCAGACGGCGCGATGGCCGTCGCAGCATAAGTTTTCTAACGGAAAAGGACGATAGGAGCCGAGGAGACACAACCGATAAGCTTGTTCTAGGTATCATCTGAAGAGCTGGAGGTATAACACGAGCTACTAACTACCCATCGTCCCCTCAATGACCACGCTCAAACGTATAAGTTTTAAATGGTGACAGCAACCAAGTTGAGAATTTCCTTCATGACGCCGACTAAGACAACGAGGAAATTCACATAACTTCTCGCAACTTGCTACATTGCTAGCACGGCACCAGGCCTGGAGTCGGCCACTGAGAAGGAGAGAAGTTACAAGCATTATTCGGACTTTTTCGGAGAAGATCAAGAAGGAGGTAGCGTAAGACAGATCATTCAAACTAAAACTCAAAATCGCGGAGGACAAGCATGCTTTAGCTTAGTGAGAGCTCTGGATGGCCCTATGTGGATAGTATGCGCGTTATGTTTACGAGCATGAGAAGCAATGGAAGCATTAATCCGCGGGTTAAGATATTCAAATCCATGGAGGTTTAGAGGACTGTTGTTGAAACCGCAAAGGAAAGAAAAGCATAAACCCTAAATGGCGATCAAATCATTTAGAGTTAACATCGAGGATGCAACTGGGTAAAGGCCGTTGGAATAGAGTTTCGGCTTCTAAACATAGACACAGCGGCTGATGGTACCTGTCAGGTGAGGAAAGAGACAAGAGGTCTAGAGTGTAGAACATACATATACGCAACCATCAGGAGACAAGTTCTGGCGCACGTTCAGTGTAATGAACCGGATAGCAAACTTACCAAATGAAGCCGGGTTCGCCCACATCACGAACAAAATCCACAAGGTCCAGACCAGCTCTTGGCCAAAGCATCAGGGTCAAGGAAGACGGAAGGTATTGCGGTTTCTAGATGGGCACAAGCCTAGATGGCTTCGTCCAACTTTCTATTGGACAGCTCGTAAGCTGGAGTCGCGCGGAGTTTATAAATCCGGATATAAAATTCTGAAGTGTATTTCGATATGAGGTTTAATATACTAGCAGTAGTGACTTGTATACAATCATAGAAATTAGGCCAATATTCAAAGGTAACTTCAGTATAGCAGACATGAGTCAAGTGCAAGGACTCGATTATGAATATTCAATCTAGTTGTGTATCCTCAGTTTTAAAGCGTTAGTTCAGAGGGACCCAGGGCGGCTAAGTCGGCAAAACATGAATGCCAAGCGCCTTGCCAAGGGATGTTTACCTTTAAGATCACTTTTAATCTGTAGATCAGTCTACTCAAGTCTAAAATTACATAAACATGGCCTGAGTCCTTGTCTCAGAGATTTAATAAGCTATATGTCAACCAAGACGCCCCGATGGTCTGACCAGGGTGAGAATGCCAAGGCTCCTGCTAGACCAGAACTGGGTGGCAACGTCGGCGACGGAAATGATCTAAGATAAAAGATTTGTTTATTTGCGACCAATTCTAGTGTATATCCAGCCTGTTGCAAACGCCCCAAGAATTGCGGTTAGTTGGACGATGTCGTTGTACAAGGACTACCGGGCAGCCGGGATAACATTAACCCTAACCGAGCTTTCATTCGACGTTCATAGAAGCTGGCTCCTGAGAAGTAATTCGCGACGAGTCTGCAGTCTTTGTTTCACAATTATGGAAAGAAAGGGTATCAGCTGAACTGCACCTTTGGCCTAGCGAGTTTGATGTTTTCGAGGATGTTGTCACAGAAGCGGCTATCTCCCAGGCTTTGAGCGTGCGGAAACAACGTGGATTACGAGGCTCTTTGGGGGACAATTACCTGCTAATGCTGTATATTAACCGCAAACAGATTATAAAAGCCGACTACTGGATCGCTTTCCAACGTCTCCTCAAAGGTCGACTTGTGAATTACACTATTGAGAAGTAACAATTAAACATGTCCATAGCCAGATCCCTCTCATCGACTCTGCAATTTGTTTCCTCTTGTTTTCGAGTAAGCGCCTCGAGCAAAAGCGCAGCCCGTTTTGCATTCTTGGTGGCTCCGTGGCTGATACGAAATGCCGGTAAATTTTCTAGGGCCTGGGCCTCAGACTTCAGTACTGGCCTCGCCCTTCCCAAGGCCTTCAGTTGTTCAATGGCCCAAATGCGGTGTTCACCAGCTTTGCATTCCGCCCCAAAAACAAAGACTGGCCACATTAGAGCAGGATGGACCGTCTTCTCTTGGACTCTGTCGTCCGACTCCCCATACGAGTTCTTCATGTGTTCCCACGTCTTTTCCAGTGCGCCCGTTACCGCTTCAGTATGCGGAAGATGCCACCAACAGATGCGATGGAGGTAAACGAATAAGATCCAGAAGCTCGCTAGGTATACGTTGGAAACCTCTCGTACCCTCATGGCGACATCGGGAGCCACTGACATTGACAGTTCAGCCGTGGACAAGGATATGACGGAAGGACACTGCGCCCACAAGTCCCATAGCTTGCTGTGAATTCGTTTCCCCTCTAGAGAAACGCTCATCTCAGCGTCTGGGGTAAATCGATTGCAGTGATGTTTGTCAAGGGAGCTGATCTGGCGGCAGTACGCTTGTGTTTTCAGGTACCACTCCGAAGCAGGCTGTAGAATTGCGCGGAGTATGATCTCTTTTATGTCACAAGGGCTCCTTGCAGGGACGACGATGCCACTATCGCCATGTTCAGAAACTTCGGACAGCGGACTTTGAGATAGTAGTTGGAAGTCTTCGTCTTGGCCAAGCGAGTCTCTTCTGTATTTAGACTCTTCGTAGTCGCAACTGATGATCTGGATAGGATAACGAGAAACAACTTGGAGGGCCGTGGATGACAAAAGAGTTGGACCACTCAAATGAGAGGCTTTGCTATCGAGTGAGTTGAACCACGAGAGAAGTTGCCTCGAGTACCAATTCCAGTCATGGGAGCATGTAATGATGGTATCGGCAAGTTCAGTGGGGAATAGACACCCACCATCGTATTCAACACGATCCCGAAGAACATGAGTCCAAGCCAACAGGAATATAGCAGCTAGCCAATCATCCATCTTGGAGCTGACCTTGCTGCATTCGACTTGAGAAAGGTCCTGTTGAATCGCGCAGGTGGTTGTGTTGAATGAATTCAGTACGTGGTCTTGAATATCGCATCTCGTAGTGATCGAGTCACGAATACTATCCCACTCAAGAAGCTTATCAAGACCTAACAAAGCACTCATTACGACATCGTTTTGAGATGCCAAGTTCATCAGGTACTGTTGTAAGTGTCGCCACTTCTTGATGCCCCCCATTAACATGGCCGCAGGTGGTTGCATTATCTTGCCAAAGACCTTTAACGAGTGCTTATGTTCTAAGCTTTGAGGAGCTGCGAGGCTGTCGAGCTGGAACTGGCTGTCTGTCTGTGTCGAGATTGTACTGGCAATGGGAGGACTACCAATGACCGCCCTCCAGAGAGTCGCTGCGTCATTGGAAGCTCCTAGGTCCGAAGGCTCAGATATCATTGGGACCGAAGAACAAGCCATCATATCCTGATCACCATTTGGCCGGCTAACGCTGCACGACAGGGACTTGGAGCTACCAAAGAGTTCCCCTTCCCAATTGTTGCAAAGGGTGATGATGTCGCTGGCCATGTTACTATCAGACCATGAGAATGAATCAAGCTCAGCCACATCTTCGTTCCCTTCCCGTAGGCAGACGATAGAATTTTGCCGGTTTGGTGAAGAAAAGCCTGCAATGCATGCAGTGGATGGATTGATGAACGAAGGGCCCGATACAGTAGGAGAAGGAAGTAATGGTCGATGTTTTGGCGGTCCAGAGGCTCGTTTCGAGCGATGGGGATAGTAGCATTGGAGCTGTAACCGATAACAAGGTTGACATGAGGGATATGCCTCATCGCATCTCACGTGTCGCCTCTTACAAGTAGCGCACCCCAGTCGGGATCGAGGGGCAGCTCTACCTCGAGCAGGTCGCTGATGCAACGAGTCATGAGCCGACGGCGTATTTGATCTTGCCATGATGCGTCAGGAGGAATACGACCAGAATTGGAACAAAAGCTATGTAGGGCAGATAAACCAAGGTTTCTGAGGTGTCAGCTTCAAGTCTGTCATGTGTACGCACATACGCACAACGGGCTGTGCGGATATGAGCCCGTCTGTCACCTATCTAATCTCGGGGGATTCTCGGTATGGGCACTAATGAACTTGCACAATGAAGCCAGCATCCCCGCACCTCAGCTATGATAACCCGTCCCTCCGGGCAAAGAAAAACAGCTAAACAGCTTACACCAAAAATCGTTAATCTCCCACTGAAGCCTGTCTGCTGTATTTCCTCACCCCTAGCCACCCTGGCCCTCTATCACAGTCTAGAGCCTGGAAAGCGCGGGGTAAGCCCCGCAACGGGTGTTAACTTGCATGACCCTTGCACATACCCACAAATCATCGTTTGAAGATTGGCTTCTCACTGCACTCTCACTATCGGCTATCAGGTGACAGCCTGTTTTGAGTTTGAGCTAGCCATCTAAGGGATACTGATATGGAGATCCAGTTGTCTCTTATCTCGAATCTGTCATGTGAGCCCGAGGAGGTGGCCTGACTGTGATGTCATGGTTGATTTATATACCTTGATTGCGATTGGCTATCTTTCCGACTGTCCCAGTAGTTACATAGGGCGATATATGACTGTTTGGGCCAATGGCTATTTACAGTATATTAACTGACTGACTCTATGAAATATATATATTAGAAAATGAAAATATTCTATAAGTTAAACATAATAGTAAAGGCATTTAAGTAAGATAAGTATATAGTAGAGTAAAGAACTATAATAATATTTACAATAATTAAATATATAAAACTAAATTTTAAATATATATTAAAGTAGCAGAGTAATATAACTTTATAGAGTGACTTAATACTTAATTTTATAAATGTTTTATTTTTATTTTAAGCTATTGTCTTGACCTCAAATTGTGTCTTATACCTTATGCCTTACTCTCTTCCTTCTGCTTCTCCTCTTTGTCATTCATGAGCAGGCCTGGTACATCCTTGAAAACAGCAAAGCTAGAAGGCGTTTCTTCAAGCATGGGGAAATGGAATCCACATTGAGGGCATGTCTCCTTCAACACAGCCTGTTCCTCAGCCAGGTTGTACTTCTTGTCTTCTGCCTTGTTGCATACAGGGCAGACTCGAATAAGGCGAGTGCCGACAAGTTCGAAATTCGTAATGATATCCTCCATAATTGCACCGTTGGCGGCCCATGACTTGCAATACTTATGATAGGTATTTTTGTGCCAATCATAGAGAGCCCCTCGGCTAGTCCAAAAGCTACACTCGTTGTACCAGCTTCGATCATCAGGATGCTCCCACCATGTCAGATGCAAGAAACCAGGAAGGGTCATGAGGTGACGGCGGGTATCAGCGAATAACACCTTGAATTGATTAGTTTATGCAACCATAACGCATTTAAGATATACCTTGAATTTTTCATAGGCGTCTGGGCTCGAGAAGCGAACGCGTTGCATGCTCAGGTAGATAGGCATTTTGTCGTTCTTGTTCTTTGAAAGTTGGATAGAAATAAAAATAAACAGGAATGTGATCAGATCTGTAATTGTGTGTTGAGATAAAGTCTAGAAAAGGCCTGCTATAAATATTACCTCGATCCATCTCGTCGAGACTGGTCTTAAGATCATCTCGAGCGACACCGTAAGCGGAATGGTCTGAAGATATCGGTTGCCTGGCAAGCTGGTTAGTCCGGGTATTTGTTTTCCGCTCATTTTCATTGGCTGTATTTCCGACGGCATGCATGTTCTGGTACAACTAGCCGTATAATTTCCAGTTTGGGAAAATAAGCAATCAGGATCTACATGCCCTAGCTAGATCTAGAAACAAACAAAAACATCCCATCGCACAGATTCTGGCCATCGGAGAATGGACAAATAGTATCAAAGCTCTGTTCCCCGCACCGACTCACCGAGAGGGGTTCCCATTCAACCCCATGTTGTCCTCAACCTTATTTGAGGACTTCGGCAATAGGATATGAACGGCCGGAAATCTGACCAATACTGTCCAAGATACAGCCAAATTATCATTGACCACACACTCAACAGTGACAGACTTACGCTCTGATGTCCTAGATAGGATGTTGCCCAGAGCCAACAGGGTATCACATGTATTCGAAGTGTAGTTACAGCGAGGATGAAGTACAAATAGGCTCGAGGATGTCCATCATCCAAAGTCAATGCTTTACTTAACTATCAATCAATAAGTAGTCAAACACCAATCCTACCAACCTATCTTACTATCACTATGTCTCAACCAACCACTCACGTTGTCCACGGCGGCAAACAGGCCTCCCCTGACAGCACATGGACAAACTTTGAATGGGAAGAGCCCAAGCTGGGCAAGCAGGTCCATGGCGAGGTGACCACTGCCCGAGCCTTTGGCACTTCTGGTAATCTCAGCTCTGGATTCTGGAGGACGAGCGCCACTTCCCCGGGTGCCAACAGCGACGGGTCGCACAACATCACCTATTCCTCTCCCTTGGGCGATGAGACCGCATGTGTTATTGACGGAACCGCGACCTTGACAGTCGTCTCGACCGGTGCCAAATATAAAGTTGGTCCTGGATCAATCATCAGCTCTCCCAAAGGACTCGAAGTCTACTGGGAGATTGATGCTCCTTTCTTCAAGAAGTGGTGGTGTATCTGGAACGGCACCAAGGCTACTGCCAACCCACCGACTGATCTTCTCATCAACCACGTCAGTGACAGTCCCGACTGGGTTGACTACAATTTCACCGAGCCCAAGGAAGGAGATCTCGTGGCTGGCGAGTTGTACTTCATTCGTAATGGAGGGTCAACTGGAACCATGTTGAGTGGAGTCTGGAGAGCTGGAAAGGGAATTGCGGCTTCTGATCTGACTGAGGATGGAACTATGACGACGCCTTATACTGGGACACTTGGTGACGAAACTATTCTTCTGCTTGAGGGCGAAGTTGAGGTCACGGAAACACTTAGTGGAAAGAAGCACAACTTCAGGGCAGGAGATGCAATTGGCTTGGCTTCGGGCATGCATATCACCTGGGTCTCGAAGGGCCCTTTCTCAAAGAAGCTGTGGGTCATCACTCGAGATGTTGTGGAGTAAGCATTGGACTAGAGAATAATGCAGTCACATTGTGTAGCTTGAAAGGAGAATTAGTAGTCTTATGAACACAAGATCAAACAACCATTCTCAACTTAAGTTTATCCTCTTTAACAATCTCATCCTTCTTGGCGAGAAGCTCTTACATATCCCATGGGTAACTCACATATCTTCCACCAAGCCAATCCCTGCGCTCAGAAGCTAGCCAAGCAATCGTATCACCAGCTATATCTGGCCGATTAGGAAGTACATTCCTAACTCTTCAGGCGCTCCTTCAGTGATCTTTGTTTTAATCGCTCCGGGGTTCACGCAGAGTGCCAAAAGTCCCTGTTCTCCGTACTCGACTTGCAGCGACTCGGTCCATCGAAGCACTGCGAGCTTGGAGCTTCGGTAACTCCCGCAACCAGGGCGGACACTCAGAGCTCCTGATGACGATACGTTGATCATGATACAAGAGCTGCCAAATTTCGAATAACTCGATAGCTGCATTGGGAGAAATGCGGGTGCCATGTTGAAGAGGCCTCGGATATTTACTTCCCATGTTCGCCAGTAGATGATGTCATCAGATATGCTGTGTAGATCGCAACATGCTATTGAAGATGCTCCTGCGCGCGCAAAAGCTGTAGCAGTGGCATATCCCACTCCGTCTTCGTGTGCTGCACCAGTGATGAGGACATGCTGACCGGTGAAGTCTAATTTCAAAGGTGAAATGTAGTCGTAAGATGTGGCGTGATGGGTGAGTATGAAGTCAGCGCCGACGGGGAGTTCCTTTACGGTTGACATGATTGAATGGGATTTGGAGGGAAAGGGTTAAAAATTGAGGATATGTAACTGAGAAGGCGCTGTGTTTTGCAATTCAACATATGCATACAGCGGGTGAAAAAGTGCAGGTCGGATGATGTAGGGTGATTTATCTCTCGGCCTTCAATATCCCGATACCCAATACCAGAAAAGATCATCCATGCAGTAAAGTTAGAAAAAGAAGATTAGTAAGTGAATTTTAGGTAGAATGCTCTTCTGACAGACAGCGGATAAAAGTAGAAGTATTTATTTTCTAACTTGCTATCTTGCGCAATCTCATACTTAACGCCATTTACATCAGGGCAAAGTGCCAGGTCTAAGGCTTTTTCCCGAACTCACGACTGAGACAGGAAGTATGTCTGCACACTCTAGAATTTGTAAGCAATATATTACGCTTCAGCAAATCCTCTATAGGGGCTGTAGGGCTCACTCAACTTATTATGGTATCGAAGACAATGGGCAGTTCAAAAATGCAAAACCTAGAGCTTTGCAACAACTTTCAATGTCAGGACTACTGAAACATCAGTGGACTGGATCCATCCGCTCAAGAGTGCAAGCTCATACCTGCCACTACTACAGCCCAGCGCTACTAGTAGCGTTGCCATTGGTAGCTATTCGCCTTTGTGTTGGGGCTGAAGCTTCGTTTGGCCCCTCTCGTGTTACTGTATCACAGCCGTTAGCACGACAATCGGACAGCGAAACCGAGGTGGCGCACTCACGGTCTATGATTCATTCACGAAACACGGTAACCTGTCACAAGTTCGGCTATGGAACCCGATCACGCCCTGTTGTTATGATTGAGTTTCGATGATGATAAGAAGACCTCCGATTCCTACAGTGGAATTCTATCCATACATTAAATCATATAGGCACTTCCAATCACTTCATACGCAGCGTCGCTGACCCGTTGCAAACTTACTGAGCAAGCCACCAGCCATCTCAGGTCCGGTCCAGGATGAAGGAGAAGGAAGAGCCAGTTAAACCTAGCTCTCTTTGTGCTTTGTCCGCGATCTCTCGCCGTATCGACCCCACCAAGCCGCGTAGCTCCACGTTGAAACCCGATGGCTCCAACAACAACAATGACAGAGTAGACATTGGACCGACTCCGTTGGCGTTCAGTGAGTGGGAGCACTTAGGTCTACAGCCACCTCATCTACCTACCATGCGGGCCTATCGCTTGCGACGCATTTGCGATCAACTGATTGCCCGCGAACTTGGTGGCATCCTCCTGTTCGATCCACTAAATATTCGTTATGCCACCGACACTACAAATATGCAGCTGTGGACGGCACATAACCCTGCTCGGGCCTGTTTCGTGGCGGCAAAGGGCTATATGGTGCTATGGGACTTTCATGGCTGCGAGCATCTTTCCGCGCATCTGCCTCTGATCAACGAAGTACGCTCTGGTGCGTCATTCTTCTACTTCGAGACCGGCCCACGTACGAATGAACATGCTCTGCATTTCGGCGCGCAAGTCGATGAATTGCTCCGAAAGCACGCTGGAAACAACCGTCGGTTAGCCCTGGACCGCATCGAAGTTGCCGGACTACGTACCCTCGAAGCCCAGGGTATAAAAGTCTGTGACGGTCAGGCCGTCACCGAGCACGCTCGGATGATCAAGGGCCCTGACGAGATCAGAGCTATGCGCTGTGCCATCGCCTCTTGTGAAGCTGCGCTGGGCGAAATGCGCCAGGCCATGCGTGCCGGTGCCACCGAAAACGACGTCTGGGCTGCTCTGCACGCTGGCAATATTCGACGTGGCGGCGAATGGATCGAAACTCGTCTTCTTAGTTCCGGACCACGCACCAACCCTTGGTATCAGGAATGTGGTCCACGGGTGCTCCGCGATGGAGACCTGGTGGCTCTCGACACTGACCTTATTGGTGTATACGGTATGTGCGTGGATGTATCGCGTACCTGGATCTGCGGCGATCTCGAGCCTACGGTAGAACAGAAACGTCTTTATCGCATCGCCCACCAACATATCACCGCCAATGCCAAGCTGGTCAAGCCCGGGATGAAGTTCACAGAACTGACGAGGAATGGTCATCGCCTGCCAGAAAGCTGCCGCGCTCAGCGCTATAGCGTCATGTTCCACGGTGTAGGATTATGCGATGAGTACCCATGCATCCGTTACCCCGAAGACTTTGACTCATATGGTTATGAAGGAGAGCTTCAAGAGGGCATGGTGCTGTGCGTTGAGGCTTATGTTGGTGAAGTCGGTGGCAAGGACGGAATTAAGTTGGAGAACCAGCTGCTCGTGACCAATACGGGTTATGAGCTGCTGAATCATTACCCATTCGAAGAGAGTTTCTTACGCGACTGATACTCAGTGACTTGGTGAATTTTCCTTCGCTACCTCTTACCTTCAGATGTTCATATTAGGTTTTACCCAAGGCCATGTCTTGGTCTTGGTTAGTTTAAATAATAATTAAGTAATAAGCAAATAATTTAATAAAGATATAAATTAATTATATTCTCATAATCTCTTTTAAATAGGACGGAACTTAAGTTCAACCCATCGCAGGGGAACATAGAGAAGGGCTGCAAGAACCAGCTCAACCTCAAACCCGATATCCCCAGTTGTCTTGGCAATAGGGCCTGTATACCATTCTTGCGACATACAAGGAACTGTCAAAGCAAATGCAATACCCATAGCACCAATTGCCGCAAGCCCTGTCGGCAACTTGGTAGGCTGGTCCCAGTGATCTGGGTTGTATCTCGAGAAATCAGCTCCTCGGAAGACAAAATGCTCGGTACCAATAACAGCCACATAGCCTGCAGCCCAGTAGGAAATGAGATACATCAGGTTCTCCAGACTGTCGAAAAAGGACTTGGCGGCTTGTATAGATACCGGGATGCCCACAACGGTGTAGACAATGGTAAAGAAGCTGCGTGGTATCTTCAGCATGAAGGGGGCCAGCAGCTGGAAGTTGAGTGAGATGCAGTATATAGATGCAGCGAGGTTACCGATAACAGACAGAGACAGTAATACGGCGACGAATCGGCCAAAACCTCCAGCGGGGAGAAGCATCGCCTGCATGACACCGCCCACGCTGAATCGATCGTAGCCGTCTTTCCACGACACAATGTTGGGTGTTGCTCCACCGATGGCGGCTCCTAAAACCATTAGGGACACGACAGGGAAAAATATTCCGGCATAGGTGTAGGCGAAGATGCGCCACGTAGAGACTCTAGGATGGCAGTAAACGGAGAAATCAGCAGCCAATGCCTATCATCCAGAGTCAGTCATTGTCACAGAGGCGTGTGTGAATGTGTTTAAGAATAACTTACAGAAAATGGAATAATAAAGCCTGCAACAACACCGCCAAAGCTAACAATTGTAGATGCTGATGCAGCTGGCTGTTCAGCCTGGTTGCCTAGGTGCTTTCCACCGACACCAGTAGCGATAATAATGGCTATCAGATTGAAGATCCACGAATAGCGCTCATACTGGTGGAGGAACTTGTATCCAATAAAAGATACCACCATCGCAATAATGGAGATGATGACAATTCCTACAGTGCTGTTGATGGAACCGCTTGAAACAGCAGCAAGAGTCGAGCCCCCTGTTACAGAACAGATTATGCCAAAGCCCGCATTTGTACAAAGATTGAGGATAACCATAATGACTATCAGATAATACCTAGAGAGTAGTTGTGAGAAAATGGATCATGACCGTTATGTGAAAGTCTGTAGACTCTTTACTTACCCAAATGTGAAGCGCGAAATAAGCATCTGTCGCAGACCAGTCCGAGCACCGAATGTGCTACAGTACGCCGGGAAAGCACAACATAGCAAACTGAAGAACAATATGAGAAGTGAGCAGTCTTTTAGAGACAGACCGAAGCCCAGAGTTCCAAGCATGCCTGTGACGATACTGTGATAAATACTGTGATTAGCATTTGTATCTTATCAGGTGCATTCCTCAAACCTACGGTAGGATGTTGACGTTCATGGTGAACCACATGAAGAATATGTTGATGAAGCGAGTATCAGTTCGTTCTTCAATGGGCACGGGTTGCATTCCTCGCGTTTCCAATCCCCATCTTCGTAGTCGGTCGAGCCATATGGTCGAACGGCTTAGGACCTGGGACTCTGCCTCGAATACATCTACGGGCGGATCAGCCGCGAGACTGTCCGACTTTTCTGACTTGTCCATATCTATGACTGTCACTCGCAAGTGATACAAATGACAGGTTGAACATTAACAAAGGTGCAGGCGTATGAGGTTGAGTAGGATATCAAGGTCAATCATGAGACACCGGCTAGATCATTGGATTCAAGCGGGGGAGTCTGGCAGGATATACCGGACAGGCCTTTCATACCAAGCTGAGAAATATATGTCGGCAATTTGCGACGGCAAGATAGCTAGGTTATCGGAGTGGGCCGGTCACCGATTTGATAAGGTCTACGGAGCAGACTAGAAGTCTCAATATCTGCCGTCGTAGCCGTTAGCGCAAGGTTATTCCACCACGATCAACACATCAACGAGTAAAAAAGGGGCGATAACAAAAGATAATGATATATTTGCCGAATATCCATTTGATCATGTAACATACGTAACAGTCATAATCTCATAAATTTTATAGGTTGAGCTTGTCAAGTTTCCACCAGACATTCCAAGCCAAATGAGAATGCCGAGTTAGCTGGAGACAGCCAGATTAGGCTACATGCCCGAACGACTACTAAGAGATCTGCGATGCGCCTGTGGATGGACCTTATAGCCTAACTTGGCAACAGTGCATCATTTAGATGACTCCTTGCCATACTTTATGGCAGAAGAAAGTGTTGGCTTTTTGAGGCTCACAATCGGAGCAAGCGTTGCAACAGTAACATGAGGCCACTTAAGTCCATTGAAATCAAGCATCACCATCTGAGAGTACTGAATCTGGTCATATGCGACAGTGACAACCTTCTTGGATGATGGAATCTCAACGTCTTCGTCGATGAAGAACTCCGGAACAGCATCTCTAGGGCCTAGAGAAGCAGGAGAGACTGTTTGACCAACGCTCATGGAAGGATCAAGCTCAACCTTCGTACGGATCTTAGAAACCCAGTATTGAGCCGACACATCGACAGCATTGGCATTGCCGCTTTTCTTCTCGCGCGAAGCGTCCGCCTTTTTACCCTCATCAGAACCGATATTGAAGCCAATGTTTGATGTCCCACCGCCAAAGGCACCGGGCGGAGCATTAGTCGAAACGATAAACATGGTGTTCCGGATGATATCCTTGCCCTCATTGGCCTGTCTCAGGATAGTGTTTGGATCATCGATGATCTGCTGGGTGATAGTCCCATTGGCCATAAATTTGCGCAGATCTTGGGGCAGGCGACGGGTAGTGTCTTTTTCGGCGTCCTGGTTGTCGAATCGTTTCTTTTCCAGTTCATTAACAGTTTTGTTAGGCTTGATGATAGGGATTCCAAGTTGCGGGATCACGAGTGGAGTGATATCAGTGGGATCGATATCGGGGGCGCCTTTGGAAGTGCGGGCAGGTTCAAATCCTTGAGCGTTGATGGTTGTGCCATGGGGGATAGAACCCATGCGGCAGAAAGAGGCCGCAAGTTCCGGCATGTCCTCAACCTGAGGCACGCGCATCCACAGTCCAGGCTCGAAGTGGATGACAGGTGGATTGTCAGGGAAGTTGCCATTCTCATCAGGCATTGCATCGACAATAGACTGCGTGTATGGCCGACCAATGAGGTCAATGTCGGCCTGATCAAACAACCCACGGTTAGGCACATGCTCAAGTAGCACCTCGCTGAACACTTGAGTTTCACCAGTCAGGTTGAGTTGCAGGAGATTGCTGGTGCTGGAGTCGGTTGGGGGCTTGGGAAATTTCGTAATAGTCTTTGGATTTCGGCTCAAAGGCCTGAAGATAGTGTTGAAGCCAAAACCCTTGAAAGTGCCTGTGAACTTGTCCAAGACATCCAGAGGTGGAGGGGGAGGTATCCCGAGCCCATTGCCATTCTCATCAGTGACGTCTGTGTAACCCCCATTTTCGGAAGTTTCGTCATACTCTTGAAGAGTCGGCTGGAGAACAGTAGGTCTGTAGCTGAAGCCTTCTGGGACTTTGATACTGACGACGGGAACAGCAGGAGCAAGATCCTCCAGAGAGATGCCCATTGTTGTAGATAAAGAGAAGTAAGTTGGTATTGATGAAACTTAGTTGGGATAGTAGCTTGATGAGAAGTAAAATATATAGGATTTAATTGGCTTTTTATCTCCAAAATGTTTGCTCTCTTATGAGGCACGTTTCGCTCGCTATCATTAAATGCATCCCTATTTCGACAAGGTTAAACAGTCCTGTAGTGCAGCAGCCTATAGGATTCAGGTGTTTAGTTTTTTCTTCTTCGTCGAAGATTTGGTCCAGAACATGCCCTCACGACTTGTGGCTGGCTGATCTAGCAAGCTGAAGATAGGATGGGAAGCCAATCTGGGAAACGTTCACCGCTTAGCCCTTTGCCCAAACCGATCACATAGGCCTATGGGCTTCTGCAACTGAGTAGAAATGTTTCAGTACCCCGCAGTTGCAAACACTACAAGCTCTCTAGTCACAAGTCTTGAATACTACTTGCACACTATCCGTAGGTAATGTTTCGAAGTTCTAAACACCTCAAAAGACCTGCTTCGGCGGCTTTGCCCCAGAGGGTTCTTTACTAGCCGCCCGGGAGTGAGACATTGGCAATCACATCTGGGCTATCCCGGGGCTAGACTCTTTTCATGCACATTAGCCGTAAGACTAACCACCAAAAGCTGCATGGCAGATTCAATAGCTCTGCACTGCTGCGGGGTAGTACAGTGGGATGCAGACAGGCCTTACTGGAGTAGACATTTCAGCCGTCTCTTTCAACGCCATGTTTATTACCTTTGAGACTAGTCATGTCTCTGTGCCAAAATTGGGCAGAGGAATATTGATGCCGATGTGTCGTCACATGCATTATTCCTACTGCTCTAATTGGCTCCGTTTCAGCAAGATGTGCGGTCAATTCACAGTAGTGCATATATCACAAATATGAAGAAGGCTATTGGCCAAGATTCTAAGACTTAAAGGCTTTATCGAACGCGCTGTTTAAGACATTGTTTATGAGAGTTGAGATATGTGACACCATCCGCATCAACAATCCTCTTCAGCCAGCCACAATGGCAGAATCGTCACACTTTGACTCCTCAAACAAGCATAAAATTTCAGCCAGCGTAAACTGAGTGACTAGCCCGTAGAAATATGCAACAGCTGATTCAGTAGAAGAATGCAGTCGTTGGAAATAGGAAGAGCTGCTGAAAGCTCGGTGAGACTCAGGTATCCACCTTCGCGCTGTTTGCGAATTATCCAACAGCTTATTTGTTGATGGAAGAATGCAGTCGCCAGAAAGGGAAAGGCTTTTTGAGAAGTTGATGAGACTCAGCTGTCCACTTTTGTTCCGCTTTCGAGACATGCGTTCAATACGGCCGTACATGTCACTAAAGGGCGCTCTGAGTAGATGTCAAAGCGTAAGTCTTCTATGTTGTTAGAGCTAACATAGATTCATAAAAGACAGATCCTGTGCTGGAGGATGAACCCAATGTTCTCTACCTCACTCACTTCGCACTATTCAACTTACTAGCAGACATTCAACTCTCCATCATGTCTTCTCAAGATAGCTTCACAGAAGTCCATCAATTCACCAAGTCCTACAAACATATGTGGGCTCGTGATGTCGCCAAGGCGAGTATGAACTATGATCTCAAGGGTGTTATTGAACGCTTGAAGGAGTCTGTTCCTACTAAGTTCGATGCAAAGGATAACATTGGCTCACTCCGAAAGAAGACCATGGAGGCCACTGGTCCAGGCTACATCCCCGAGGAGGAGGGTAAGATTAGCGTGGGCATTGTCGGTGCCGGTGTCGCTGGCTTATTTGCTGCCCTTCTCTTTGATTGGCTCAATGGCCATGAAGAACTCAAGGGAAAAGGTCTCAAGATCAGCTATGACATCCTTGAGGCTGCTGGTGCAGAGAGACTTGGTGGGCGTCTCTACACTCACCACTTCTCTGATGAGGAGCACGACTACTATGATGTCGGTGCCATGCGCTTCCCTAACAACACTATCATGAAGAGGTAAGCTAGATTAACAAGACGCACCGCGAAGTCATTGTCTAATATTCTCAAGAACATTTCAACTGTTCCAGTATATTGGAATTACACAGGAAAGCAAACCAGGCTTGATCCCGTATTATTTAAAGGACGAGCTTGACGAATGCCCTGCCTACTTTAACGACATAACCACCAGAGGCAATGTCTGGGACCCCAAGAAAAAGACAAATGACCCATACCAGGTCAACGAAGGCCTTCCTCCGAACGGCAAGATCCGACCAGAGTATGTCACCTGGAAAACAAACAGCATTGGAACTCCATCTGACCTCTTTATAGGCGCCTGCTTAAGACCAACCCCAGCGAACTAGTCAGCACCGCTCTAAAGGTCTTCACAAAGGTTGCAAAAGAGAGGTTCAAGGCGGCAATCGCTGAAGAGGAAGAGGAGGAGAAGCAAGGATTCAAGAGTGTCGGTGAAGACGGGGAACGTAGGCCTAGAGGGCCAGCATCCCAAAAGTTATGGGATCTTCTGATGAAGGCCGATCATATGAGTGTTCGACAATTCCTTGGCTCGTAAGTTTTCCTCGCCTATTGAAGACATTTACAAAACTAACTTGAGACCACAGAGGCCAGCCGAGAAAGGATGGGGAAGAACCAGAGCCTCCAGCTGAAGATGAGTTCCCTCAGGGCCCTGGTTTTAACTACAACACTATCGAGTATCTTGAGACAATGACCTAGTAAGTGCAGCATCAAAGATTCAATTCTCAATAACTCACTCTTGGTAGTGGTACAGGCTGGTATGATCAATCCCTCACAGAGTGTGTCCTGGAAGAGCTCGATTTCCATACACCCGACATGGACGACGACCCAGCAACTAAGGACATCCAGTATTGGTGGTGCATTGATGGCGGTGCACAGGAGATCGCCAAGCGAATGGCTTTAAAGATCAAGAAGCGCATTGAATACAATACCAAGGTTCAATCAATCGATGCTCAAGTTCCACTTCGTCGAGAGCGGAAAGCCGGCAGGTACACTGCCATGAAGATCAAAACCACCAGAACAGATCCCAAGACCAAGAAGGTCGAGACCAAAGACAGGGAGTACTTTGCCATCTTCAACAGCACCACGCTCGGTGCCCTTCAGCGTATGGAGCTTTCGGATGCTGGTTTGTCTTGGGGTACTAAGCAGGCCATCCGAGCTCTTGGGTACGGTGCTTCTTCCAAAGTCGGCATGAAATTCCGCACTGCATGGTGGCAGACGCCGCCATTCAACATTGCCAAAGGTGGTGTTTCACGTACAGACTTGCCTCTGCGTGTCTGTGTGTACCCATCGTACAATATCAAGTCAAATGAGGGTGAGGACAAGTGGGATCCCACAAAGCCCGCCGTGCTTTTGTGTTCCTATACCTGGGGTCAAGATGCCCAGCGTATTGGCGCCCTCTGTTCCAACAATACAACACAAGACGACGCGGAGCTCAAGCGGCTCATCATCCACGACCTTGCACGGCTTCATGCTCGAAGGGAACGCCCATTTGAGGAGATGGTGAAATTTCTTGAAGAGCAATACATTGATCACCACGGCTACGACTGGTATAGAGACGAACACATGTCGGGAGCCTTCGCGTATTTCGGCCCCGGGCAGTTTTCCAACATGTGGCAAGAAATCATCAAGCCCAACGCATTGGGTCAACTGTATATCGTCGGAGAAGCAGCCTCGTCCCACCATGCATGGATCGTAGGTGCACTGGAAAGCGTTGTCCGAGCCGTGTACGTCATGTTCCAAGGCCTCCAGAACGGCAACGAGAAGTTTGAGGCGTATGACATCGCCCTGAAACTCCTCAGAACTGGGTCTGATAGTGACAAGAACGTCAGCCTACCTTTGAAGGACGGCGATATGCCCACTGGTTTGCCTTTCCATCCTCTGCCGGAAGAGATGCCTACCAGACAATTTTGGACGACCAAAGACCAGGAATTGACTGCTAGTCCTGAGAAGGAGGCTAATGAGGAACATGTTGACATGACCTACGGTGCTGCTCTGGCTGTTTTGAGCTTAATTGAGAGTTTCTATGAGTTGGGAGTGGATAAGAAGGACACGTATTAAGCTTCAAGATGTACGGATATAAATTCCGTTACTCAGAGAGAGTTTGGCTTACTAGCCTCATTGACGAGTATCTTTGTGAACCTCTAAATGTTTTTACAAATTGAAAAGTAGCCGAGATCCTACAGGAGTCCCTATTGCGATTGCCTGGTGATGCACATGAAAAGGAGTGCAAATGGCAAGGGTTTGATGAGCTTCGTTTCACATTCAGCATCGGATTCAACGGCTGACAGTGGGCACGGTCGCTAAGCGGCCTGAAAATGACAGGTAACCCCATCGCGTTACGTCAGCGGTTCCAGTGTTTTTATAAAGGCCAAGTTCATACACGTGTAATCTTTTGCAGTCATCAAATAAAACCTCAATTGCATGTTAAACCACCATGGCCAACTCTCAGTTTCCTCCCTACGAGGGCACAGAAGTCATCGGCTTCCAGTTCTCGAATTCTAGTGACCCTGCGTCACTCTCGGATGAGAATTCCGAGGTCGGCACGATATGGGCGGCCACGCTAAAGACGTACCTCGACCATCCAGAAACGGGCATCGTCTGGTGGGGGATTGTGCATGACGCTCCGAACAAAGCTAAGCTGTTTATCGGTAAGTACAGTGAAGCGGCTCGATAAGAACTTGTGCTAATGAGAATCACAAAGATTGGAAGAGGTTAGCTGGTCGGGCTCAATTTGAGGCTAGCCAACAAGCAACAGAGCTCGCCAGCGCCTGGAAATCCATCACTGTAGCGCCAGCCACTAAAGACGTCTACAAGTTCACCTCTAGCGATGTCGCTAGACAAACGGCTTTATCGAGCACCTACGACACAGTTACAGCTCACTTGAGTTTCCGATTCGCGAATTCGCTCAATTCCAGCGAAGTTCAGCAATTGGACGCCGTACTCCAGGAACTAGATCGCGCCATCATGCTGAGCCCAGGCGCTGTCGTTGCCAGCTACTCAATTGGAGGATGGAGCTCAGACCACAGATCATACAGCGCGGCCTACCGCTATCTTAATGCGAATGCTCTTAGAAATTTTATCCAGGGCGACAACAAGGTCAGAGAGTTGTTGCAAGTGTTGCAGTCTCGCGCTTCGGGCGGTATGGAACTTGAATTTCTGGAAACGCGAGTCTACAAGCAAGGCTGGCAAGGGTCTGTTACCAAGACAGAGCCTGATAACCCGACTTTATCGGGGTTCATGGCCGAGGCGCAGGCCATGTTCACGTTTTGACATGCCTAGGATCCGATTGAGATGGTTCTTGGGAGAGGCTGGTTTTGTGAAACTCGGCACGGCTCCGGGCTCGGAGGATCGCTCCGATTAATGATGAATCTCATCAGTTCAAAAGGGACGGACGATGTCGGCCGCAGCTTATGTATAATAAATATTGTAGACATAGAAATCGCAATTAGCACTGCGTTTGTAGTCTGAGTCATTGAGTATCATATAAAAATCGACTCGCTGGTATTGGTGACTGCGAAGCCACGACAGAAAGGACGGGACGGTTTGTCATTGGTAAAACGCCGAGACTAGCTCCTCATCGGGGCACCTCGTAGATCGAAGGGCGCATAGCAGGCCAATGACTCACTGTGTTCGGGTCGCGTATTTATAAGCATAAATCCTCATTGAATATTGATTCTCTTCTCTGTTTACATTTTCATCAACTAGATATTCAACACGGCTCGAGCCCATTATGACGTCTCTCAGGGCAAAGTTCCAGTCGCGATCCTGGCAAAAGGATCAATTCACCATCTCAACAGATCCCAACCTGTTCCCTATCTCCCAGCTCTCAGACATCTTCAATTCAAAGGAGTTCTACTGGGCCAGCGCACTATCACCTGAGGCCTTCAGAGAGGCACTTCATAACTCCCTGTCCTTCGGCATCTACGACCCGGCTCAATCACCCGACCCAGAATGGCCAGGCAAATTGATCGGCATCGCTCGGTTGGTGACGGATTTCGTTACTTTTGCGTATCTTACAGATGTATGGGTTGATCCGACATACCAAGGAAAAGGCTTGGGGAGCTGGCTTGTTCGTTGTATGCGAGAAGTGTTGGACGAGATGCCGGATCTGCGACGAGCGATGCTGCTCACGGGAAATTGGGAAAAGTCTGTACCGTTCTATGAGAAGCTTCTGGGTATGAGCTTGGTTGAACCAAAGAGAGGTGAAGGACTTGCCGTTATGGAAAGCAAGGGACGAGGGCACCCGACGTATGGGAAGGCAGGTTTAGGGTATAACTGAATATAAGTCTTAAGTGCTTTGTTGTTTACTATATATCATTAACTTATATATCAGTTCTCCTGTATTATATTAATGACGTTTAGTTATTGTAAGTTCTTGAAGGCGTACTTATTGACATAACCCTTTGCTGTAGAAGCTTTGCTAATCTTAGTATTGGCCTTAGTCTTTTGTATTACCTGTATTGCTTCGAAACGAGCCCTTTCATATTGCACGCTAAGCATCTCGCCTTGGTATGTCATCTCTTGATCCTCGATAACAGAGACTGGGACCCAGGAGATGGCGTATTGAGACATCAATGGCTACGTGAAATGGTGCTCCGTAAGTGGCCTAGTGCCTGAAGATATAGCAGCTAGGGGTCATCAAAGCTTGATGCACAATGCAGATAAGATAATTTGAGTGGAAAACTATTACACAATAGGCGTATTGAGAATGCTGATTAGATCTTGCACTGACTGTAAGTGGAGAAGGCTGTTTGCTAAAGGAACGCTTGCCCATATAAATACTAACATAATTTGCGACTAACCCAACTGCTCCCTATAAGCAATGTCCTGGCGGCAGCCTAACATGGGGGAGTCTGCAAAGACCAGGGGCAGATGTTCAATCAGACAGATTCGTTTACATTTATCAGAGCATCCATAAATCAGATCATTTACTGCTGATATCGGAGGGATCAGGAGATTGCTTACTGTTATTGAGAATCACAGTCGTTTTGGAGTCGAGACTCCTATATCATATGATGAAATTTGTGGCATTGGCGTGTAAGGTTGGCGTTATGACAAATCTGGATTAGCTTCAATAAAGTTTAGAGCTTATTACAAGTCAATCAAGGCGTCGCACCAAGCTATCATGTGACGATCATGATCATAATAATTTGATTCTCTCTTATAGACTTCAAGCAGCATTCTGAGTGGTTATGAATTATATACATCACAATGGAGTCTTTAAACGATGACATCATGACGTTGAATCTAGTCCTCGGTACTGGAATTTGCCTACTATAAGCCGGATATATATACATAAACAAATGGCGAGCAATCGCTCCCCCTGCTTAGGAATTCCAAGGTACCTAGAAAGACGTGATGTCGTTGAATCAAGATATTATCTTTGGGCGAACCCAAACCGACAATGAACTATCACAGGGCACTGCCCTGTTTCAGGATCATGGAACTTTTCATGAGATGCAATGTTTTGGCTTCGACTGGCAAAATATGCCAGACTATCTTCTGCCATGGGAGTAGAGTGTTTGCTCTTCTATTGACTATGACACATATCCATTTCCCATTCCATCTTTTGAGCCAGCCAGCAATGGCCAAGAAATAGGTCATCTATTTGAAGACGGGAGTTTAATGACTCCGTTGTCCCTTATATGGGAGAATGAACCATCTTGTCTAGTCACCGAATTGTCTCCATTCTCAGAAGCATTTGAACTGGCTACAGTATCGGGTTCTGGCAACCTACAACTTTCTGATCCCGTCCAGTTACCCTCAGGCCCGAGTACCTCTAACCGAGTTTTGGGCACGACCGACACCACCGCAAACATTCAAGAAAGCCTTTCCGCGACCAACCGATGTCAAGTGAGATCTGGTGCTCTGGATCCTCCGAACACAGAAGGTTCCCAGCAGAACGCGAATTCACCGAGAAGAGGGAGTCATGGAAAGAGTTCAGAAAGAGGTCCCGTACTTTCAGCCACTAAAGGTCAGCAAAGGAGAGGGAGAAGGAGAAGTACCGGTTTCGGCAAGGAGAAGGATGACAGGACCAAAGTGGAGCGACATCGCCGAGCTGCTGCCAAATGTCGTGAACGCAAACGAGATCTTGTCAATGTACTGAACTCTGAGATTAAAGAACTAAGAGATCGGCAGCAGCAACTTTTTCCATCTTACAACCAGCTCAGATCTGAGGCCGTCTGTCTAAAAGCTGAGGTCTTGCGGCATGGCGATTGCGATTGCGATTTCATTCGACGTTACATTTCAGCCGAAGCCAACAGAACCGTGGAAAGAGCGGAGAGGCATGATGATTGTTTAAGTGGTAATAAAAAGCCACCAACAGCGACTTAGGGAAATGTGAATAGTAGTATAGGAGCAACAATCATTCAATAACAGTCATAGATAGCATGCATGCGACCGTAGTAGCGCGGCACAAATGCGTCTCTCTGTCCATCAGAGCAGCAGAGGAACTCAACACCTAGGGCCTAGTGATTTGGTGTGATAAGACACCGTGTATGCTTCATGTGTCGTAAATTAGTTATTTGTTACACTTATCTTATACGCTACTTATGCACTAAATTTATTAAATGAACCAGCGCGGTGCGGGGAGTGAGCTGTGAGTGCTGAGCAAGTTAGTCTGATTCCATGACATATGTCGCGGCAAGGGAGTGGATGTGGCAATGTAAATAAATCGGTGCGGATTATTAGAACTGATGAAAGGATGGCATGGCCGAAACTCTGCCGTTGCATGCATGTTCATCCACGCTGGGATAATTCACATATGATTTGACAAATATTTGCTTTTTTTTAACGGAACTACTCTAATGCAATCCTGTTTCATAGGACTCTTTTGGTCTGCCGGTGGCGTGATCCTCTCGATACAATATAACATGATTCGAGAGATGGAAAGCGGATGCATCGGGCTGGTATGGACGGTTAACTCATGATGTCGTCACAGGCTGAAGATGACAGAAATTGTGATGAGATAGCGGGGTCGTCATGTCATGACAACGGATACCCAGCTAGAAACGGCCAGCCACAATCTGATAGTCAATGTTTATCTTGCGATAAATTGCTTGGTCGGCCCTTGGCTGCTAAATCGCCACACAATGGTTTGATACTTCTGGACAGACTCTAGAGAATAGTGTGTGATGTTTGAGATGGACTATGGTGATATATGTGTGCAAGTCTCGCTGAAATAGACTTTTCACGATACAATATGATTCTGTAACTGATAATAGAATATGCAGGTGATACATGAAAGGCTTGTCGAGGTGATGTCTACATTAACTAATTAATGATATTCCCAGGTAATAACTCTATATATGGACTGGCAGTGGCCTCTGAAGGGGGGGTCTAGATGATAGAAAGTCATTGGCACAGATAGGGCAACTGTCATGCCCGGCAAAGTACCAAGTGGCAATGCAGTTAGCATGAAAGGTATGCTCGCAAGGGAGATGACGGACCACATCTGCATCCTTGATGACATTCAGGCAAATGACGCTGAGGATAAGCATGCACCATTAGTGAAATGTGTGGTATAGGGGGTAAATATTAGATCTTGAATTGAACGTACCAGGTCGTTTCGCCGTCTGGAACCGCCCAGGCAGGATGCACCTGATGTAAGAGCTCAGATCTCAGCGCTTGACCTGTTTTGGGTGGAGCAACAGCATTTAGGTGAGGCAGATCCCGTCTGTGGGTTCCGGAGATGGAGGAAGGGGAACTGGCCGACTCGTGAATCAATGGGAACTCGAATCTTGCCCATGAACATATCCTTGATAGCTATTAGTCAACCCAACAACATCCTATGAGGTTGAACCGAGGCAGTGCTTACCGGTGTGTACCTAGGAGAATTAAAGCTGTGAGGGCAAGAAGAGGGAGTATTATGACAGGGAGCCATGCAAATTCTAAATGACTGCTGTTTGGCCTGTTGGGGCCCTGAGCTGAGGCGGGGATGTTGCTGCTGATTACAGCCATGGCTTGCGCTTGCAAAGGTGGAGAAGGCACCAAGAGGTCCCATCCCTTGCATCTGGGCATACTCTTCTAATACATTCCCATTTCTGTGCAGCACAACGTCTTGTCGTGGGCCAGAGTCTAGAACGTACAGGAATAGCCTGATTTATGGTATGATATATCTCTCATCCATGTCAGGTTATATGCATCACAACATGATACATCATCATCAAAGTGTTCTGTGGAACTTCCATTGGCTAAAATCATGCTTGAAATTCGGTCATGTCTAGATGATCTGATTGCTTCAATGGCGTAAATCACATTTTTATGGAGTGCAACCGGGATTTGTAGGGTATGACGGCCATTTGTAGTAGGCAGCGATCAGAATCATCAGATCATGTTAGTGCTTACATGGCGACACTGGAGAGATTATCAGAGCGAGCAATATTACCAACAATGGAGCAAGACTTTGTTATAAGAGTTCATTCGTATGTGAAGAGACGTAAGGATGTGATAGTATTGACGTTTCAAAACGTATAATTTAATAAGAATAACTCTGCAATTGGAGTCCGCAATTGACTTCGACAAATATCTCAGAATCTCAACCCACATTTGCCATGTCGCCTTTCACTGTGGGTGACTACCTTGCAGAGAGGATTGCCCAGCTCGATATTCGCCACCACTTCATTGTTCCAGGAGATTACAACCTCGTCCTTCTTGACAAATTTGAAGCGCATCCATCCTTGACTGAGATTGGGTGCACCAATGAACTCAACTGCTCCCTCGCCGCCGAGGGCTATGCCCGTGGCCATGGAGTTGGTGTTTGCATCGTGACCTATAGTGTTGGTGCCTTCTCGGCCTTCAATGGTATAGGCAGCGCTTATGCTGAGAACCTGCCTGTCATACTCATCAGCGGGTCTCCCAATACCAACGACGTGAGCCAGCATATACTGCATCACACGCTGGGGGAATATGACACAACGTATCAGCTCGAGATGGCTAAAAAGATCACTTGCTGCGCTGTTCGCATTCGTCAAGCCTCCCATGCCCCTGGGCTGATCGACCGAGCTATCCGATCTGCTCTCACACACCGAAAACCCGTCTACATTGAAGTACCAACTAACTTGGCTGGCGAAACGTGTCTCCGTCCTGGGCCCATCAGCTCTGTAGTCTCGGCCGCGCCAAGCGATCGGCACTCACTCGACGTTGCCGTGGCCAAGGCATCCGAGTTTATCAGCTCCCGGCAGAAGTGCGTCATTCTCGCCGGGCCAAAGGTTCGAAGGGCCATGGCGCAAGACGCCCTGCGTCAGTTGGCGGAGGCAGTCGGATGTGCTGTTGTGCTACAGCCCGCTGCAAAAGGCAGTTTCCCCGAAGATCACGCTCAATTCGCCGGCATCTTCTGGGGCCAAGTCAGCACGCTTGCAGCTGACACAATCGTCAACTGGGCCGATGTAATCATTTGTGTCGGCGCCATCTTTACAGATTACAGCACCGTTGGATGGACAGCCTTACCCAGTGTCCCTCAACTGCTCATCGATATCGATAGTGTGACTGTAGCGACTAAGCTATACTGCAGCAATGTTCAGATGAGTGAGTTTTTGACCAGGCTCTCAGAAACAGTCTGCTGGAACGACACTACCATCGTCGAGTACAACCGTCTCCGCCCTGATCCGACTTTGGGAGAGCCCTCTGGCGGACCCGAGAGACTTACCAGGAAAGAGATTGCTCGACAGACACAGGTTTTGGTCCGTCTCAATCCTCAGACAGTCGTGTTTGCTGACACTGGAGATTCATGGTTCAATGGCCTCAAGCTCAGCCTCCCGTTCGGTGCTGATTTCGAAATCGAGATGCAGTGGGGGCATATTGGATGGTCTATCCCCGCCTCCTTCGGCTATGCCCTTGCAAGGCCTCAAAAGAGGATCGTGGTAATGGTAGGCGATGGGGCGTTCCAGATGACAGCTCAGGAGGTATCCCAAATGGTTCGCTTCCGAGTGCCCATCATCATACTCCTCATGAACAACAAAGGCTATACTATCGAGGTGGAGATTCATGATGGACTCTATAATCGCGTTCAGAACTGGGATTATGCACGCCTCGTCGAGGCATTTAGTACGGATAATGCGAAGGGACGCGCGCTTGGTCTGGAGGCCCATACCTGCGAGGAGTTTTCCAAGGGTCTTGAACGGGCCGTGGCGCACAAGAATGGCCCAACGCTTGTTGACTGCAATCTTCATCAGGATGACTGCAGCAGAGAGCTAATTACGTGGGGGCATTTTGTGGCGGCTGCCAATGCCCGAGTACCGAAAAAGGAATAGCACTTACTAGGAGCCATGCGCCTGATATAAACAATAGCCTTGTGCCTTTAATTTAAGCTAAAGAGGGCTTAGGGACTCGTTAATTTAGAGAGTAAAGGGAATAGGCATCTAGCCTATAAAAAGTGAGTGCTAGGCTATAACTAAGGGTGAGGTTTTGTCCTTCAAACGGAAACTGCAACTAAGCTTTATCTCGGCGAGTTCAACTAACCAGAAGTCATCTACTCAATTGATGGTCGCGATTGATTTGCATACATGCCTCAAGTTACACCTATTAGTTGTTAGTATCGAGGCAATTGAAAGGGCTTGAAAGAATTCTCGGCACCGAAGAACTACTGTATCCCGAACTCAACATCAAATTTACATCATCTCCCTTCTGTATCAGATAGACGATTGATGTACCACCGATCTACGTAGAACCATACCAAAGCCTCTGAAACCATGCAACATGGCTGTCAATCCGAGTCTTCAACTCTTGCATCAGTCTCCCATCTTCAGTCACTTTGTTCGGTGACCTTGCACTTGTCTTCAGTCCCGATTCCAGTTGCAGATATGCGTCGACCACGCGGCACTGTCGCACAAATAAGTAAGAACAGAGCTGTACCACCATTTCCAACCGGAGATCTACAAATCCTGGCGTTACGGCTCCTTGTGCGGCATGACGTTCAGCATCAGCGACATCCTGCAAGGCACCTAGTACGGCTGCAAAGCTGTCAAGTAATAACACATGAGATGCAACCACTAGATGGTGCGCCACATGGTTGTCGTTCACAGCCTTATAGGTTCGGCTTCCGAGTTCCTCTTGAAGTGAGAGT
Source organism: Fusarium nygamai (assembly GCA_001262555.1). Lineage (NCBI taxonomy): Eukaryota > Fungi > Ascomycota > Sordariomycetes > Hypocreales > Nectriaceae > Fusarium > Fusarium nygamai. Next base: position 102,175 of record LBNR01000009.1, read on the forward strand.
GTCGTCGTTGTGAATTTGGATGAGCACGAAACCAACTCAACGATAACCTCGTCGTTACGTAACTCATTTTCAGTCTTCGAAAGAGAATTGAGAATACTGCCTTCATCGTTCGTGTCTCCGGAAGGCTTGAAAAGCCATGCCATGACGAGCTTGAACACACCGTCATTGAGCAGCAAGGGAGGCACACGTCGCTCAGTATCTCCCTGTTTATGAGATAGCCTCCCGTTTTTGAATACTTCCTGGCTCTTGCTTGAGAGGACTTGGACTCTAGGTGTGAGGCAACCAAGTGCAATTGTGGCGTTCTTGAAACGGCAAAGTGGTAGTTGCCTCAATTGCGACGAAACGTTGACTGAGCCCAAGGGCCAGTCGCCTTGAAGTTCTGGTACAAATGAATCCTGCAGAGCATTTTCATCACCCGTCTGTATGTCCATGTGGGTGTTGGACATCCAAGAGAAGCCAATGGGGTGATATTGGGCATGCGTAGTGTCCCACGAACAGATGCCCGGCTGCAATGCATGATCCTTCCATGCTTCGGACATTAGTTCTAGGTACGGTCCCGGGGCTAAGATCGGGTCCGACTCAGGTTGATATGGAGCAATGGTTCCAGAAGCATGAGGCGGGGCTAACAGTTGAAGACTATACGTCATTCCGGGCTCCAAGATGCTCGCACAGTCATATCCCTCGGGCGTAAGCGGTTGTACAACCGTTTCCCTGCCGATTGTTGAAGGCATAAGCACTGTCTCGCCTTTACAGTGGTGCAAACTCGGACGTCCCTTAGGGCGGCTAAGACTGTACACGCACTGAGTACCATGTCGATAGCAACGACTGCAAGCTCCCGTTCTGTTTGTCCCGACAGGAGTACACCTCAACTTTTGGCTATGACATCTATCACATGACTGCCGGCGTGAAGGTGAAGTTGTAGGCGGAGTGGGCGGGGCGAGGGGAGTAATAGATCAATTGAACTGGCGGTTGATGACATTCTGCAGTGATGATGACTTTTGGTAAATAAATAGCTCTGCGAAAAGGAGTGAGAGCTGAATGGACTCCAGTAAGATAGGCCGCAGTCGTCCCATGGAAGATAGATGACCTTGGTGAATTTATATCTAAATCCTGTTCAATAGCAACTTTCCGTTGAATCGTTTGTACGTAATGGAATTTCGGAGCCCAAGACCCTATTGCATCTCTTTGAAATGTTAAATGCAGATAAGCAGCCACATGCCCACCATCTTCAACATTCAGTCCACTTTTTATTAATTGCTTGCTTGATATTTCATTCAGGGCTTCACGCTCAAGAGCGAGGTTGAGCTACAGTCTGACTTCTGATCTTAGTATCTGTTTTTGCTTTCGATAATAGACAACGGGGCAAATGTGTTCCTTATATGTAAGAACTTAATGTTGTAACTAGTTTCAGTCTTGGCAGGATATTATGTTAAGGGGGATGAACAATGTGAACTGAAGAATACTATAGTATATATGGTATCTTACCGCTTAAAATGCAAGACAGAGGCTGAGATTTTTAAAAATGCATTTTAGGACAACTAATAACTATCTCGTTAATCAGGAAAATCGCAGTCAGTTTAAGGTATAGGAAGTGTCAGACTCGGGCTGAATATGAAAGATAAATATTACTACCCTAAAGCGAGACAAGTTTAAGGAATAGGATCTACACTTAGCCAATAAAAACCTGATAAGCGATTATCGATTCGCTTAAGTCACTCTTATCTCGCCTTATCCTTATCGATAGTATCAGGTATTCTTATCTGTCCAAGGCCTGAGCCCATTCAGGAATTTAGTATGGACGTCCCCATCACCGGTTATTCTCAGCACCTCCTTGTACTCCTCCTCGCCAAGACACTTGAAAAACAACAGAATACCCGCCCAAATGAAATCAGCATAGCTGACCACATCCCCCAGCAAAAACGGTCCAGACGTATTCTCCTCCAGCAAGGCCGTGATCTCACGTGCAAACGGCTCCGCTCTGTCAAATGCCCCAGGGGAGTGCTTTTCTCCGTACTCATAGAGAGGCATTCCTACGTCTTGCAACCGTGTCTCAAGGAAGAAGTCAATGCTCTTTTCGCCGATGATGTTTTTGGCGACACCGGGGACATAGATAGGGACCATCTCAGTCATGAATTTAATCATTGATGCTCGGAGGCGGTCTTGCATTGGATTGTTCAGGTGTACACTTGGTTCAGGGTACTTTTCCTCGATGACATCGGCGATCTTGTAGGAGTCCATCATATATGAGCCGTCCGGCATTTGAACGGCTGGGCATGTGAAGGGTGCGCCTCCTTGATTTGGGGAGACACTAAATACCAAATCGTTACTGAATGCTCGGTTGATGTGACTTGGCTTTGTACTTACTGTCCACTGAGGCGCTCCTTGATCTCGGGGTATTCAAGCTACACAAGTCAGAAAATCACAGCATGGCAGTTTCGGTAGCTTACCCATTCGGTCTTATAATCAAGGCCTTTGTAGTTGAGAAGCAATCTCGCTGCAGTTCGTGTTAGCGCTGGATGGAACCCGTAATTATGGAGACTGACTCCTCCAGGTATTCATGGACCAGCAGACCTGAGGCGATTTGCTGGGGATATCGAAGAACGTAATTTTGTTCTCGGACATGCTGTTGTTGGTTCCCTGTCTTTCGATATGTGATGTGATGCTGGTCCTTGTGTATGTGTGTAATGCCGCCTCACGGGTATAATTGAGGGAATTGACTGGTTGATAAGGCACGACAAGATATAAATAGTAACGGAATCGTTATCGTGTGATTAATCAGCAGGCCAGACGCGCACCAATGACATGGCGACATTATGTCTTGCCCTCACGCGATGGATGCTAGCATAATCCTCCAATGCCAAAAGCAGAAGGTGAGAATGTTGTGATATTGCATGTACAGACAAAAGTGCCTATTTTCCAACACCTATTTATAGTGCTACTTAAACTCCATGCAATAGAATTCTTATACCTATATGTTGTTTGCATATTTCTGTTTAGGTTGCATGTCCCCAGATTACATTCTCAAGATGCGTCTGCGCAGATGACAGGAACTGTAGCCACCTAGGGTGTAAAGGACTCTCAAAACGGGAGAGTATAAGTTGGATATGTGCATAATAGAGTGGGCCTGTCACTGACTCCTTGAAGCTCTTAAACGACACTTGAACCAATCGTCAGAGTTGAGGTCCTATCGGTAGATAACAAGACGGGTTGTACTTACGGATCAGCAAGCTCGAAAGCTTCCAATGAGCTGAGAATTGCTCAAGCTGGAGCAGCAGAAGAAGTTCGCAATTCTCAATCTCAGCTATGAGATGCGTGTTCGTACTCTCAGTATACTTCTTGTGAACATCCAAGAAGACAAGAGCCGTCAAGCTAATGAGCGAAAGTGCCGGGTCCACTGTAAGAGTGTAATTACTGTCCCACTTCTCCGCTACCCCGGCAATGTTCTGGCAAGTCTCCAGAACACGCTGCCAGCTAAGTGTCCAATCGTCCCCTTCTGGAAGATAGTAGCAGCTCGCAAGCGCAGCCAACAGTTGCGCCATATGTAGTAGAAGCACTGGGACTAATCTCGCGTGGTGATTTGTATTTGACTCATTCATGAACGCATTCCTTCCGGGATTCAGAAAGTTCCGTGGTAAGGCTAGACGGATTGCAGACAGCGTACGTTCTGCATCGAGTAGGCTCGCCGTGAGGATATCGTGAGGAACCAAGTAGCGCATACTCATTGCTCTGCCAAACTGCCGCAAGACCGTGACGGCGATGAGATGGATGTTGAAAAGTAAGCTGCTTTCGCTACCGGCCTTGACACACAAGAGAAGGTCGGGAAGGCTGCGTGGATCGTGAGGTAACCTGCACGGGGCAACGAGGCCTTGAGAAAGCTGACTATGGTGATTTAAAGATGTATTCACGAGTCGCTCATCAACTTGGTACGGTGTGCCTGATGAGAGGTTGGCGTACGAGTCAAGACGGTATACGCACCACCAGACTAACTTCCAGTTCTGAAGGTCCGCATCACTTACGTTAGACCATTCTGGGGAGACAGATTGGATTATGTCTAGACGATCAAGTCCCATCCAATACGCAAGCCGGACAATCTTTCCTATCCGCACCCAGGCTTGCTGACCAGGGAATTGATGGAATTCATAGAAGACAAGTAAGCAGAACTTGCGGAAGAGGTCGAGACTTGGAAAGTCACCGGCTGTATCTTCTTGAAGAGTCGTGTTGCTTAGGATTAGGTCTATACGACCGTCGAGGTCGAAATGAGGGGATGTGAATTTGAAGCCGAGGAGTCTGGCCGTGATGAGTAGTAGAGCTTCGACGAATTCAGGGTTGCATGTTGATAGAGTATCCCTGCTGTTTGATGCTGCGGCCTCGGAGAATAATGGTATGGCTTCATTGATAGATTTGAAGTACTCATCGGCCCTGCCATAGTCAGCAAAGAAAATACGATAACACCAATAGTGCATAGATTAGATGACCATGCAAGATTGTCTCTTACAAATATGCTTCCTCTTCGGGCAAGATGTTTAGACGCTTTGTTGATTGACTGTCAGTAGATGCATGGGAAGTGACAAGGGTATCAGGACTTTCAGACGGTAGATCTGAAGCAATTGGAATTGAAGAATCATCGTCTTCAAGGATCGAATTGGTTTGCAAGGTGGCTTCTCCTATGTCACCAAAATAAGTGATTAGATGTCGCGATGTTTGATCAGTAAGCAGACGTCTCTTACCGGAATGCCTTCTCTCTCGGTTGTGAGTGTTCCGCGTTGCCCGTTGTACTCGCCCGGAGCCCGGAGCTGGTCCAGGCCGACGACGCGTGGTAGAGTAGCTGCATACCTTACCGCGACTCAGGCAGCGGGAGCATGACGGCTGTCCTAGATCGCCTGTGACCAGTCGGTCGCATCAGTATTGGTGCCCTGATGGCAGGGAACCGACAGTTCATCTCACATCGGACTTTAGAACTGAGGCACGGAGATTGTCAGACGCTGTAGTGCCGAGAGTTGATGCGGGGTCTACGAACCGAATGCAATTGTCGCAAACTCTGGTGCTCAGCCGATGAGAGGGAGCTGCGCCGAATGTTCCGCCGCCTGAAGACGGTGAGGCAGACATTATGGAGAATTGAAAGGACTCTCGATCGGAAACTAGTGATAGATACGCCGGTCGTTTATGGATACTCTTACACGGAAGGCCAATGCCAAGTCGTTGTTTTGCGTGATCAGAACATCGGCGGTAATGAGAAATGGTCGAGATTGTGGACTCACAAGATGCTCCGAGGAATTACCCATACAGTCAGTATTTCCGATGACTAACCAACCTCGGCACTTTCAATGCAGCTAATCCCGCGTCGGAGGATCTTAAAATGTTCAAGCTTGAGATCTGCCGTAGCTTGTCTTTCCCCGCATTTTAGCATGATGGAACAAGCAGCTCTTCCGAAACCCATGTTGAGTTGCCACAAAAAAGGCCCTGTCGTAGAAAAGATGTATTTAAGCATTGGTCTCAGAGAAGAGTTGTGGATTAACAACTTGCCCTGTGATATCGTAACACCATGGCCAGTTTTTCGGTACTTATCAAGTTTGAGTCTGAAGAGGACGGGGAGACATATTTCGCCGATCTTGGTCCTGATGCTCAAGGCCCGCCTGCTCTCGGCACCAAGGTCAGCGCGGTCAAGTCTTTACAGGGCTTGGCTGATGAACATCAATCCAAAACAGTAACTATTCGCCGTGTAAGTATATCCGTGCTATGTTTTGGTGAAGCCGTCACAGATCTACTCTACTAACTCAGTACAGCTCTTGGCACCACTGCCCAGAGATGACCTACCTTTATACTGCGTTGGGCTGAACTACCGCAGTCATGCTAAAGAAGCTTCAGTATGCCAAATTGAAACAGACAGCCCGCTTCGAGTCAATCGCTAACAGGTCTGTAGCTCACCCTGACCTCAGTCCCTCCGCTTTGGACTAAGCCAGCTGCATCTCTTGCAAACCCAGATGAGGACATCCCAATCAATGACTTTTGCGCAAAGAGTCTTCCAGACTATGAGGTATGAAGTACCACTACGCCAAAACCATGATATTATATACTGATTGCGCTTACAGGGCGAGCTCGTATTTGTAACCTCCAAACAATGTCGCGATATTTCTCCCAAGGAAGCCAAGGACTACATCCTAGGATACACGGTTGGCAACGACATATCTTGCCGCATGTACCAGCTTCCCAAGCATTCAGCCGGTCAATTCTTCTTCGCCAAGGCCTTCGACAAATTTGCGCCCATTGGTCCTGCATTGATCAGCCCAGCCATATTTGGTGATGGCTCGGGGTTATCAGTAGTCGCAAAGGTGAATGGTGAAGTCAGGCAAGAGGCTGAGTTCAAGAAGGACATGGTGTTCTCGCCGGAGCAGATTCTAAGCCATATGAGTCAAGGTACTTCACCATTGCGCACGAGCCGGATCAATGCTAACATACTTGATATAGGAACAACCATACTGGCTGGTACAGCGGTCATGACGGGAACCCCCGCTGGAGTGGGTGCCTTTCATAGTCCCAAGGTATTCCTCAATGATGGTGATGTCCTTGAAGTCACCATGGCCCGTGTTGGAACTTTGAAGAATGTGATAAAGTTTGAGTAAGCCTCGTTCGTTTACCTTTGCGAGCCTGGCATAAGAAGCTTTGCTAACTGCGGATTTTGCAGAGTTGGACTTTTAACGCGTCTGATAGTCTCTGTACAGAGGGTTGCTATCTTCCTGTTTAGTAGATTTATGTAGAAGTTACTTGGAGGTATCCGTCATCGTTTTGAATGTAGATATCGTGTCTTTGTACCTCGGGCTATTCTGTGGGTTCCATTCTTGAGAGGCTTATTTTAGGTTGATAGATCAGAGAACTGGCGCTTATATTGCGCGCTCTAGCCGGTGACTTTATAACGCTTTATAAGGGTTGAAGACATGGATTACGTGTAAATATCGATGGACTTTATGTCTAGAAGATATAGAGGAAATCCTCGTGTATAAATACAAGTCATGACCCAGCCTTTAAAAGGAGCTGCGGTGAGCACTATAATCCCCGTGATGCACAACATAAACATGAAGATATGATTAATCTCGTCATTATCCCACTCCAGATATGGTCGCGAACAGGGTTATTATTAGCTACCTGCGCAAACTATGGGCCTTTCGCTCATCCACATATGATTGTAACACCCGAAGCAAGTGTCAAAGTACACAATTCATCCAGTCCTGAACAAGTGAGAAGTAAAGAAAACATTTCAAAGGCCTCTAAGTAGCAAATCCTTTGGGATAGCTACCTAGCACGCTTCTCGCGCTTAACCTTTTAACTATTTCTTACTCCCAAACCCAACAAAACCTCTCAGTGACTCAAGAGAGTTAACCAGCCCTGAATAGTCAGAAGCACAAGCAAAGATGAAGAAGTCAGGTCGAATAATCGCAAATTTGGCACCCTTCCCAAGACGCTTACCAAAAACCGAACTGTCATATCCGTTCGCCATGTGCCCATCAGCTGCAGCAATCTGCGAAGGTGAACAGACCATGGGATGGCCAAGCCCTCCATTGGTATCCGAAAGTGTCTTTCGACCTTGTGATGAGTCGCCCGAATTTGTATCGTAAACAACAATGGCATCGTTTGCGATGATGGATGAGAGTCCGGCTTCTTGGACTGCAGCCGTTGCTTCAGCGTGCAAGCGTTGCTGGTCAGCTGGCTTTCCATCGCTCATGACCACTAGAGTAAAAATCGTATTTTCCTTTCGTAAAAGGTCATCTGATAAGAATGATTCTACCTGGCCCTTCGATCTCATGTGTATCTGAGGCAAACGAGAGCCACCTGTTCCCCCCTTGACAAAGAAGCCGCTTTCAACATCTGAAAATCCCTTCTTCTCTTTATGGGATATATAATCGATATACCGAAACACAGAAGTGCCGTGCAGAAACATCAAAAGCCGAAAAAACAAACGTTGCCATAAATAAGGCTCATTATTGCAGATGCGACCGTTGATCATAGAGAACTGCGCTGCATCGTTGATGCTCTGACGCCGCTCAGATGCCCAGCACTTGAGCAGCTCCTCCTGATTTTCAGGCTTGGAGTCTGGGTGGAGCATCAGAGCTAACCTCCATGCGAGTTGGTGAGCGTCTCTGACACCACTGCCAATACCTTGACCGGCGAAAGGGGGAAAGACGTGGGCTGCATCGCCGATGAGGATCGTACGGCCACTGAACCAGCGGTCAACAACCTTGTGAACGAAGTGGAATGGTCGACAGCGAAGAATCTCGATACAATCTTGTGGGTACTGCACAGGGCCGCTGAACTTCTGCTTGCGGTTTCTGTCTTGATCAAGAGTGATCATCGGGGTAATATGCTCCCAGAGTAGCTCTTCCGAGTTATCTTTGATGAGTGACTCATCTTGAGCAAACTCATGACGCCAGAGCCTTTCCTCATAGGGACCAAATCTTCCAGAAGCAGTAGCCTTTCCAGGCGGAGTACAAAAGTGCCATCCGATCGGCCAGAAGAGATCATAAACCTCTTGCGGCGAGTAACCAAACTTCCAGAGTGGAAAGTCAGGATGAGTCTCTGGAGTCGGTAGCTTCATCTTCAGGTTGGCAGCTATCCAGGTGCCGCTGTAAGGATAAAGACCGTCTTGCTGCTTGATGCCTACAGTTGGTTCAAGGAAGTGTTTTCGTACGATTCCAAGTTTTCCATCGGCGCCGATGAGCCATTCTCCTTTGATTTGTTGGCGTGTCCCTTGGCTATCATTGAAGTCGATCACTGGTGGATCTTGTTCAGACCGTGAGACCACTTCACTGGAAGGGCGAAATGAGCAGTATTCCGATTGGTCAATAGCCTTTCTCAATGCAATCTCTGTAGTTGACCGTCAGAAAATTGAAGATATACATTAATGGGACTTAGACTCGTTTACCTAGACGCGGCTGCATTTGCAGAATGCCTTCAGGCAGAGCTTGTTCAAGACTGTTGATGTCCCCAATGCGGATTGAGAAGAAGGGTGGGACATTGAATGCCCCGCGATGAACGTTCACATGTGGAATTTCTGTGTAAGTCTAGATTAGTACCTAAAATGACTCGATATGCGGTATCATTTGCTTTGGAAGCTTGTGGACTTACCATGACCTATGCCCGCCAGATCGTTGACCCCGAGGCTATGTAGTATTCTGATGGCATCCCCGGTGAGGAAAACGCCTCTAGGGTCTGTGGTGATTTCTGCTTCTTTTTCGAGGATAACAGACTGGTAAAGATTTCTTATTAGTATTGAGACGAGGAGGATGCTGTAAAGATTGTCGTGGTTACTGACATGAATCTTCAGTCGGGCTAGCGACAGTCCAAGTGCAAGACCTGCTGGTCCGCCTCCAACAATAATTACTTGGGTCTCTTCCATTGTATGCAAAAACGACAAGAAACGTGACCGGAAAATTCAAGCTGGCTGGTTTTGTCTACACCAGACATTGCAGTTCTTTTTGAGGACTTATATGGAAGGTAGTCGGGTTCATCATAGAATGCGAGTCGCCGCTATCCTCGGTACCCCAGACGCCACTGAATTGTCCCCTGTAACAAACAACACGAACCACTGAATGCGGGGTCAAAGTTGCAAAATTGAGTTCGAGCTAACTATGGCCTAGCTGAGTTCCTCCGCCGCTAGGTTGGAGATCCTCCGAGATTTGTGTGGCGATAAAGACACATGACCCTAGCACGGAGGAATAAACACCATGATGTAAAGCTGTTTATGTTGTTTATTCATGCGTTTTTTGTTTTCCGAAACTACCGCTTAGAAGTATATATCCAGAACTTTAATTTGCTGGGCCCGGATTAAACGTTTATCTTAGGTTAAGCATGTTCGAAACATATTCGCTAAAGATTGTAGTCTACTTGCCAGCTATGCTGACTGTTGATGGTTTCAGATTGTCCTGTGTAGTAATGGTAACTACCAGTGATACATAAGATGCTTGTCACCCGACTTCCACGAACTTTACCTTGGACATCGTCTGAGAAGAGATATTCAAGTGCAGGATCATTGAAGAAACCTAGTCAAAGGATAAAGGCATTATTGTTAGACCTCTTTGACAAGACCTGAAATTTATTTGACCAAACTTTGCGATCACTAAAGAAGGTAGAACAGAGTTTATCAGCAAAATCTTATTATACTACCACACTTCCAAATATACTATGTAGATAGCCTGCTTCCATCCTTCCTCCTGTCCAGTCCCATGTGTCGGTAATCCAGTCTTTCGTTTCCAAGTTTGCATGACCAATCATTATCAGCTTATCAGTTAGGCAGAGAAGCGGGTGGCACGGCGGTTGTTGCGAGTACCAGCGTCGTTCTCATCCTCATCCTCCTCATCATCATTGTTGCCATTACCGTTGGCGTTGTCATTGTTGTTGTTGTTTGCGTTGCCGTTGTTGTTGTTGTTGCTTGCGTTGCCGTTGGCACCGCCGGCGGTGGTATCATCAGTGGTGTCGTTTGTGGTATCGTTAGTAGTATCGTTGGTGTTGTCATTGGCGTTGCCGTTACCAGCATTGCCCGTGTTTCCAGCGTCAGTAGCGTTTCCAGCATTGCCGCCATTGCCGCTCGCCATCTGCACCGGGATCACACCGCCGAACGGGCCGGCACGAGCCGGATTTTGACAGCGGACAAGACAGACGTTGTCCTCGCCTGCGACTGTTCCAGTACAGTTTTGATCGGCAGGAATAGAAGCAACAAGAGGGAAGTCTCCCATCTCGCCGTCCCGGTTGCGACCTCGCTCATTACCCTCGACATTGGTCGTCACCTCGATGTTATCCCAAGATGTACCGGTACCATCGGCATTGATCATGCAAGTGTATGGACCAGCACCGTCTGAGTTGACTTGATGAACCGTCATCTCGAGGCTACCTCCGGGGTTCACCTGAGGGAGCTCGGTTCCTGATTCGAGTGTTAGTATGTGATATCATTGTCATGGTTGAAATCTATGGCTTGCCTGTCTCCTCCATAATATCCAAAGTTCCTTGCTCGATGTCATTATCACCAGCAGACAAGGTTTCGCCGACAGTATCAGCAGAGTTGCCTCGGAAGCGGGTTGCGTCCTGCTGGAAAGGGCGTCTTCGAGTTCCGTCTCGAGGAGTTGAAGTATCAACACCAAGGGCCATGCCAGAGCCACCAGCATCACCAACGGCGTTGGTGATGACACTGTGGGCTGAGACTGCTGCGAGATCGGCAGCGACGAACAGGGCCATGAGGAGGTTCTTGATGGGAGCCATTTTGAGATTGTGAGATTATTGTGGTATAGATTGAGAGGAAAGGCAGGCAAAGAGATAAGAGTCAACTAGTCAGAGAGACTGGAAAAAGAGACCTGACCGGCAGGAGAGAAGTGATTATAAGAGAAGTAGATGATGCTGATGCTGATTGTTGATGCTGATGATTAGAATCACTGAGAGGAAGATGATCAAACTTATATAGAAAAGTCAACGAGTCTGTTTCCTCTTACGGCCATCTTAACAAAGGCATATATCACCACCAGAAAAGCAGCCAAGTAAAACACAAGACACTCTCGAGACATTCAATAGCTTCACGATAGCACCTCAAAATCTGTAAAACATCACCAGACAAACACTTCACGCACCGCACGGCTTCTTCACGTACGCTTTGACCCTTCCCGCCCAGCCAAGACCCGGAATCCTCGTCTCCCGAAGAACACAGCCACTCTGTCAAACAAAACGTCAAACAGCCATTGCTGAACTGCGATTTGCTCATTAACCATAAAACGCTTGCACTTAAAACACAGAAACTGCTTCTGAGCTACGGACACGGGCCATGATCGGCAAACAGGTCGGCGAGAGCGGCACGTTTGTAACCGATTCTAAGACCTCGTCTATCTTCTGAGGAGCCAATCGTATCTCTGCGTCGTCAAGTTCCGAGATCTGTGGAGGTCTTTTTGTCAAAGAGCCAATAATTTGTCAGAGAATGTGTTTTGGGGGAGAGACGTCGCAGGTGGTGTTTCAGGGGAGAGGGCTGAGCACACGGCCAAGAAGAGGACAAAACGGATATGGTGAAGATTCAAAACTGTTTGGCTATATCTAAGCTAAATATTATGTCTATTTTTCGAAAAGGCGTGCATGTGATGGCGGCCGAAGGGTTGTGGAATGGGAATGACCCTGGTTGGGTTTGTTCCCGGCCGAAACCCTTGACGGCACTAACACGAGGAAGTGAATGTGGGGTCTAATCATGGCTCGAGTGAATTTATCTAGCTTCGGAGGATTCGGGGTTCTAATTCACCCTAGAGTTCCTCCGCGGTCAATCTTAACATCTCGTGATGTTTAATTACAGCGATAATAGATACTCAGACAGTAAATAGATAAATAGTACTAATTATGAAAGACTAAGATCCTGACTTTAGTCAAAGTCTAACCAACATTTCACAAGAAACACTACTACCACGAACAACGTCAACGATGAGCTCGGCAGCCAACGCCCAGCTTCAACTCCGATGCGGACTGGTCCTCAAGAACAGGCTTGTCAAGACAGCAATGTCTGAGAAGATGGCTCAGGGCTTACTGCCTTCCTCCAATCACAAAAAGGTGTATAAGCGATGGGCGGAAGGTGGATGGGCAGCTCTAATCACAGGTAAAGCACAGCAAAGAGCTTACCTATGTGCGATTAGCCTTGCTCTGACAATGCATAGGCAACATCATGGTTTCAGACAAGTATCTTGGCAGCAATGAAGACGTCGCAGTCACCGGGACCGCATCGAACTTGCTGAAGAGCTGGTCAGAATGGACGGCTGTTACCAAGAATCAGAACTGTCATATGATCGCTCAATTGTAAGCCCAGCACCTGGAGTGAAGGCCGAGACACGTCGCGACTAATTGCTGCATTGTGCTAGAAACCATCCAGGACGGCAATCTGCAATTGGAGCTGGAAAGAGAAGCATCTTCTCAAAGACAATCGCTCCCAGCGCTATTCCCATCAACCTTGGAGACAACATCGTTGCCAAGCTAATCCGTATGTTAGTGTTTGGGACTCCAAAGGCCATGACACGGTATGACATCGACGTTGTCATCGCACAGTTCACTCAAGCTGCGCAACTGGCTTACCAAGCTGGCTTTCAAGGTGTTGAAGTTCATGCAGCACGTGAGTCACACAGCATATGAACGAAGCCTGTATTATTTACTGACTCGTTTCTCATAGACGGGTTTCTACTCTCTCAGTTCATGTCGCCCAACAGCAACCAGCGCGATGATGAGTTCGGAGGTTCAACAGACAAGCGTGTCGAATTAGTTCTTCGCATTATCCGATCCATCCGAAGGGAAGTCCCCAAGACATTCTGCGTTGGTGTAAAGATCAATTCCTCAGACTTCAAAGACGAGGAGGGTATGACTCAAATGCTACGACATGTCGAGTTAATTCAGCAGGAGGGGATTGATTACATCAATCTCAGCGGTGGATCCTTCGAAGACCCGCAGATGATGAGCACCAATTCGTCCCTGCAGCCAAGTTCTACCAGGTCTCGTTCAAGTATTCCTGAGGGTTTCTTCCTCCGTACGAGTGAAGAGATTCGTCGCAAATTTCCCGATCTCACGCTCCTTGTGACAGGTGGGTTCAGAAGCCGGAACGGTGTTGCTGGAGCTCTCGAGAGTAACGCCTGCGATCTCATTGGACTTGGGAGACCAGCTGTGAAGTATCCAGAGTTGCCGAACAAGATCATGTTTAATGAGGATATTAGAGACGAGGAGGCTAGATTTGATGTGGAGTCTGCCCCAGGCGGCGGATGGTTGGCTTCCAAGGTCCGCTCTGTTGGAGCAGGCGCTGAAACGGTAAGTTCACAGATTCTGATTAGAGCAAATTTATATATATAATCCTTTGACTAACAGAATCTAGAAATACTGGGTAGCTGCTATGAAGAACCTCTAATATATGGGACACTGCACCCTCAAATCTGCATAATGTGTTTTTGGAACTTACCCATGCTCCGCTTTTCGGAATGCCAGCTCACTATCTAGTCATTTATTATAGTATGGTGTCTGTATGTTGTTGAGTTTAGGAAATAAAACCTTATAAACACCATTCCGTCTCTTTTCCTCAACCACTTGTAGATCAAACCCTGGGTAGGCTTGCTTCGCTAGCTCGCCTATGTAATTCCTTTGCTCAGGTTTCATTGATACCCCTGTCTTCTTGACCGCTACGTCTTAATACCTCACATGGCACCGCTTATCTCAAAAAGCGGTATTGAAGCCTTTCAGTTTTGAAAGTCTGGAAGCAGCGCTGAAATTCAGTTTCTGGGAATACTTGTGATTGCCCAACTCATTGGTATGTCCGCCACTGATGAGATGGCAATGATTTGCGAGCCAAGGAGCGCATGTGGCCAACCAGGTGTTCAGTCAGCGACGTACTCGGTGTTTCTTCACCACAAAGCGGACAAGCTTTGAATAGAGGACCATTCATGCAACCATTCTGATCAGCCAAAACCGCAAGCTGAGCATCAGTAAGTGCTCCTGAATGAACGTTCTTCATATGATCGAGATAGTGCTCTGTAGAGTCAGTCACGAATTCGCCATGCCGCCTCGATGTACAGCGCCAGCGTAAAGCGTGCTCTTTCATATGTTTGATCCACGTGCTGCTGTGAGTGTATAAACGCTCAGGCGTCTGACAAGCCTCGAACAAACAGACGTAAGGCTCAAGGTCATTCATGACATGATGTCTTTGAATGATTAGCACAACCATGTCACGATACATGAGCAAAGGGTACGTACTTCCATTTCAGATCGTCAATAACCTCACGAACTGGTAGCACTTGAAAACAGTAAGGGCAGGTGACTTCGCTCACTGCCTCGATGCAATCATCCCAGGCCTTGGCTAATGCCCTATCTCGTGCACGTTTAGCAGATAGCTCTGCACCATCATCGTATCCAGTTATTGCCGATAGCTTCTTCATGTGTCTGTCTTCAATACCCTGCTTCCTCTTCTTGAATCTTTGCATCAAAGTGCGAATAGGAGCAGGGGGAAACACATCACCATCATTATCACTTATCTCGACTGTTTTAGAAACCGCAGATGGGGCGGCAGCCTTCCTGAATCTCTCGGGTGACAAAGTTGTCGCAGTCGCAGTCGAATAAACAACACTATGAGCTGGTGCTGCCATCATTCTTTTCTTAGCAGGTCTTTCAGCGTCACCTAGCGGTATGATGACATCAGGCTCCGGATGTGAGACACGCGGAGCAGATACAATCTGTGGAAGTTGTATTGGGTTATTTCCATAGCGTTCTCGACGGTATAGCAGCCTTTTGCAACGTAGAACCATAGATCCCGCTAGGCGTTCTTGAATGCTGTTACTGGCACCAGGGAACCTATCGCATAGATAATGCAAGAAAATCTGTCGGAGGAATGGCCCTGCATCCTGGCTTCCACCGGCTCTGATTTTGAAACCGTTCGCAGCTCTACTGTTATGTATATCTTTGCTAGCACGACGTATCGTGTTTGTGATCTTGTGAAGTAGAGTGATTTCGCTTGATAGTCTGTCTAGGCTATCCACGAATTTCCCTACGCTCTCTTCAATTGATGTGATCTCTGAACCTTGAAGCATCGAGTCGAGTATGCGTGAACCTGTTCGTGTCACATATCATCAATCAAATGTCCCATAGCAAGGCCCTCTTGGGGTCAGCATGGCTACTTACAGGTCTTAACTCGGAAGTCTAGTGCCTGTAAGAGGCCGATAACAGGTGTCCGAACGTCTGGGGCTTCTCTGAGTCGATAATCAAGAGAATCGCGGCCAGTGCTGAAGACACAGATATTCGCCGTCCAAAGCTGAAATCTGGCGAATTGATCCTCGACCCGGATTAGTGACATTTGCGTCCCAGGACTGCTAGCTTTGTCCGCCTTGCTAGCACTATTGAGGCAATGCTGAAAAGACTCGTAGCACTTTCGAGCGCATTCAGCAACTATAGCCCTTCGAGAATGATCTCCCGTCTCAGGCGCGAGTGGGTTGAAATGTTATTTCCTTATGATGGTCAATGTGCTTTTAATGTGAGGAGAAGATGTCTCTGGGATAAGCACAAGCCTGAGAGGCCTGAGAGGTAAGGCAGCTCTGCAGGAATGCGCGGGGAATCCCTTCAGCCGCACCCTCCTAGTCAGATCATATCATCCCATATCAAAAGCTGTCAGAACGAATCTGATCTCCTTGATCTGATCACTCGTTGTCACAATGGCTGCGGTCATTTCTGATCTTTCCTGTGCCAGTAACAATGAAACTATTAACTCTTTGCATCTGACTTACAAGGCTGCCCAGCAAATCACCGAGACTCTCTGGGTCAGTGAGCGGAATGAAGAACTCAAATCTTTCTGTGCCAGTCTCATGGTGTATTTCAACATGATCAAGAGGAGCTTGAATATTACGGGCCATACAAATATGTCTCGTGTGGACAATGAACTGGTCACCATGTTGCTGGCACCAATCAAGCTCATGTTCCCAGCTAGTTGCCTCGAAGGACCTGCAAAAAACAGGCTGCGAGAACTTGTGCAACTAGGCGACAGCCTGGAACGTGCTAAAAGACGAGCTGAAATTGGTTCCGCGAAGTTGAGCAATATCGCATTGATGGACCTGATGGAAATATACGAGTCAAGGGATGAATTACTGAAGTCACTGGCTGTATGCGAGGAAACGCTACGTGATAGCTACCCCGAAGGCCTTACCCAATGGGATACAGAGGAACCTTCACCTCAGCTTGTTATCGCAGAGCTTCCTTATGGTATTTCTAGTGCCGCCCAATCAATGTTCGAAGCTATGATGGCATGTACCAATTGTCCATGTACACCAGAACATGACTTCGGAGCCCGGCTGTATTTGGCTTCTGTGCGATTTCGCTTAGACTGAGAATCAGTTGCTGTACCAGTCACTATCTGGCCAACTGTGTTCCTCGACGCATGAACCCGGACTTCTTGCCAGTCGCATTGCGTAGAGAGAAACATATCGAAGTCAATGATCTCTTCATCTTCAGCCCCCAAGGTAGCCTCCGGCTTCCGATGGGTACCCAAAGCGCTGAAGATCAAGAGACTATGCGAGGCAATAGCAAAGGTCAAGGCCATGGCTGCATACCGCCTCGAGCTCAAGGTGTTACAGAATCAACTATTTCAGCTGCATCCAGAAAGGTGCAACTCTGCTATCGACACGTCACAGAACGCAGTTTCGCTCCAGGACATCTTGAGGCATAGGAAAGGCTCTTTTACTGAGAGAACAAAACGGATCCTGGCTGTTATCTTAGCCTCAACAGTGTTTCACCTCTACGGCACCCCGTGGTTACAGTCAACGTGGGGCTCAGCTGATATTTTATTCTTTCGCAAATCATCCTCTGGCATATCCTTCAGGCCATTCATCAACACTGCTCTTCCGCGACTTCATCCTTCGGTGGCCGCAGCAGCTGTAGAAAACCCCAACTCCGATGATATCTCAGAAGACACTGACGAACCTGATTTGGAGGACTTCTTCACTCATCCATGCCCAGCGGTTATCACATTGGCATTCGTGCTACTGGAAGTGTATTTCGAAACCCCTTTCGACATCCTCACCCAAAAATTCAACGTCAAACTCGGAGCAAATACACAACCCTCGGCCTTCACTAGATACATGGATGTGAACCTTGTGTTTCAGGCCTGCAGGGCAGAAATTCCCCAAAACTCACAATTCTACCTGGCTTTGACAAATTGCTTGGAACAACAGGTCTGGCAGGACGAAAATGGAGATATGCCAGACACTTTGTCACTGAGAACGATGATTTATCAAAAGGTCATACTACCGCTGGAGACGGAACTCAGCCAAGCCTACAGTTACATACCGATTGAAGAACTTGACAAATTTGCACAAGAGTTGGACTTTGGGAGGTACAGTCAATTCAGTGGCAACTTTACATCGCATGCGGATTCTCACGTCTCTGTGGTAAGCACACATGACTCGGCTTCCCTGGCCCAACAGCCATCTTCACCTGTCCTGAATTATCCTATTCATGATCTCAGGGATGGAAGAAATTCTGAGGATGGAGGGCTAAATACTCAAGGTTATCCTCATTCTGCGTACACTGTGGGCATTATCTGTGCTCTTCCTCTGGAGCTCCGGCCAGTGCGAGCGCTCTTTGACACAGAACATGACAGGCATACCAGAATAAAAGGGGACAGCAACACCTATGCACTCGGTACGATGGGCGAACATTTGATAGTTGCTGCTTGTCTCCCTTCTGGCGAGTATGGAACAAATGCAGCTGCTGACGTCGCCTCCAATATGGCAAGAACTTATCCTGAGCTTGAATTCTGTCTCTTGGTTGGGATTGGTGGTGGAGCCCCCTCCCCAGAGACAGATATTCGCCTCGGAGACGTTGTGGTCAGTCATCCAAGATCAACATCCTCTGGCGTAATTCAATATGACCTGGGTAAAGAGTATAAAGGAAATACCTTTCAGCTCATTGGGAGCCTCCAGGGACCACCGCGATGCTTGAGGACCGCCATCAGTGCACTTCGCTCAAAACCTGACCCGTCTTCAAACTCCCTCCAGCCATTTATTGAAGATATTATTCGATGTATACCATATTCATCTACATCAGACTACAGTCACCCCGGGCAAGAGAACGATCGTCTCTTTAACGCAGTATGCCCCAACTGCTTTGCAGGGAGAGACTGCGCTGAGGCGGACAGGCATGTGCAGCGGCGGGCACTGCGAACAACAAATCAACCTGAAATACATTATGGCATTATTGCGTCAGGGAACAAGGTGCTCAAGGACGCTGTTGCACGTGACTGCTGGGCAAAAGAACATGGCATATTATGTTTTGAGATGGAAGCGGCAGGTGTCATGAATACCCTCCCATCCCTAGTTATCCGTGGTATCTGCGATTACGCAGATTCCTACAAAGACAAAAGGTGGCAGAATTACGCCGCAGCAACTGCAGCAGCTTATGCTAAGTTGCTACTCCGCCACACTACCCCTAGTAGCACGGAACGGAAGAGTGCAAGAAGAGGTTTCAAGGATTCCTTGAGGAGAGATAGTAATGGAGAAGGACCACAGGCAAAGCGCCAGAGAGCTTAGATAGACTAAGGAAGATGAAAGAGCAAGATACAGACAAAACCGAGGTTGTGTTAGCATGAGGAAGATATCTAAGATGAGCATTCAGAAGACAATACTTCCGTTAACTGAGATATGCCCTCAGTCCAACTAGTACACTATCCAATTCCGTAGTCACGCAGCCCCCATACATCCGGGGATATCATTCCGCCGTACCCATAAGCAACTCGGCAATCTGCTTGCCCGTCAGATCATCAAAGTCCGCCCTCCAAATTCCACGAGCGGCCAGGGCTTTATTGGTCCAGTCAGCGCAAATCTTCTCTTGCTCTTCCGGATCATCTTGTGTTCCAAGAAAGACCAGCCTGCGACATGCACGCCGATAAGCAGAGGCGGATGTCTTTGGGATACCGAATTTGGACGTGAACTGCTCGACTATCCCATTCGGCGTGGCATATTTGAGTTGGCGATAATCGCTGTAACCGGCTTGAATGAGGAGAGAAGCTGTTTTGGGTGTGATGGTCAGCTTCTGTTGCAAAACTGCTTGAGCTGTAGTCATTGTGCCGTCGTGAATGCTGGGTTGAGTGCTGTACGAGATGGGTCCAGAGAAAGAGCGCTGTGCCGCAGGAGGAAGTCAAATGTAACAATAATAATGGAATCAGAAGACAGAACTTAGTATCCAGAGCCTGAATGGCGAGATTGGGGTGACAATCCAGGCTTGAGAGGGCGCAAAGAGTGTGATTACAGGTGAGGAATTATTCACGGTCGATATTGTCTTGTGTGTTGACTTTTGATTAGCAGACTCACGCTAAAAACGCCACAGTTCAATCGTGAATGTGTTTTATTGAGCATGGGGCAATAA
>LBNR01000009.1:722079-877934 GCA_001262555.1 Fusarium nygamai
CCCCATCAAGAGCATGGGTGGAAGCTTTAAGCTACCTAGTCTGAGGGAGTCAAGCCGACTTGAGGTTTATCTCAAGAGACGAAAGGACTCGAGGTTTGGCAACCTTGTTCGCAGGTTTGCCTACTCCCCTGAGGCTAACGTCTACCCAACCAACCCTTTCAAGACATAATTGGTTGAAGAGCCGGGAATCTGTTCGATACGGCAGGTTACGGTCGGTAGATGGATGAATATTTTCGTTCAAATCTGTCATATAGCAGAATCAAATTTATGCCAAGGGCTCCATAGTAGAGCTTTATTCAAGCACTTGTGCGCATCTTACGACCTCTTGTGTACAATTTTGCAATAGTCTTTGTGATGTCTTTGAAGCCTTGTCAATAGCAATCCCTTATATAACTATCCGCTTGTTGTATGAGCCACATGCTTCTATCAACACTTGGTGAGTCTCCACCAAATGATACCTCACGCCAGTTTCGAAACAAGTTCTCAAGATGACTTCCTACAAGCGTGGCTCGTGAACCAATGAACTCTTTCAGAGCAGGCACGTGTGATGCGGCGAGGATGATCAGCATTGCCCCAGACATACTATTCTTTGTCAGTATGATCTGATTACGGAGTGACGATTAACTTACGACAGGGAGCATATCCAGGTATCAATAAGGACTGTCTGCGGGAACCCTCGAAGGTCTAATGCATGTAGCAAACAAGCATCGAGGCATAACTTGCAGTTCTGCATAGCATCTGGTATTGAAGGCACCCTCGTCTCGGCATAGCTAGTGCTCAGCATCCACATCAGGTAGGGTCTGTAGATCACCCCCTTACAGGTGAGATATCGCTGTCGAAGAAAGCCGCCAGCCGCTGTTGCTGCCTCCTCCGTATCGATGCTGAAGGAGAACGAGGCTGGTAAAACCTCACGCCAGTCATCCAGTTGTCGCTGGAGTTCAGCGACTATACGTGGAAAGCGAGCGTGATCGAAAGCGGCGCCGGTATCTTTTGCGTATAGTAGTTGATGGACTCTGTTGAGGAGACGTCGCATGCTGATACAGGCCAAGAAGTAGAGGGATGATTCCTCTTCTACGATTTCTGATGGGTGCGTGTGATATGTGCTTGGTAGAGGGATGGAAGACTCGACGCGGGCGATCCCTGAAGGGGGACATGCTGAGAGCTCAGCCATGTAGTCGCTGGGCAGATATCAGTGCCTTATTTTAACTTTGTTATGTATGAAACATTGGCTTACCTTTCTAGAATGTAGCATGACCAGAATATCCTTCTGATGCGTTCTTCCGCCTCGTCGTCGTGCGTGTTGGGTGGGTAGGATAGAAGCAGCATGCATCTCGTTGCTGTAGCGCTGAGATACTCCCACGCTTGAAGTGGCCGGACCAATGAGGCGAAGTAAAGGCTGACAAGTCAGTAAGGATCAATTTGGGGACGACATTGTGTTCTTACGCTGTGAAGAAGAGGCATTGGGTGCTTTGAGAGTCAACTTGCAGATGTGCGACATGGAGCTTCTTTAGAGCGAGTTGGAAGTAGATGTCACCAAGCTTCCGCTTCCGAAGTCTTCTATCTTTCTCTGCTGCATCAGGCTCAGCTGTAAAACGAAGGTCTTCGGCAGCTTGACTGGCACATCCTAAAGCCAATGTGAGTAAACAAAGACAAGAGTGAACTGTATCCTCTGAAGGCATTCCCGTTTGAAGTGTTGCACGTATGTTGCCGAGTTGCTCTTGCGACATGGAAGGGTACCAGAAGTTGATATTTCGTTCGAACGCCTCCAACATGAAGGTTATATCTTCTGCATCGACGTATGGGTACATGGGATTCGATGCAACGGCTAGCGGTGGTCGTGCTTGTTCAAGATAGAAGATTGAGTCTCCATCATGTCGGAGCAGCGGAAAGACGTCAAAGTGAGGCCATTGGAGTATCGACTCAGTTGTCGAGGTATGCATAGAGTCCAAGACCGCATTCTCGAGGTTGTTGACGTTCTCGCGTTGGTCTTGACTGGTCGGCGTTTGGATCGCATGACTCTGCCGACGAAGATTCAGATCCGGTGACGAGCCCGAGAATGAGTTGGTGCGATTTGTTTGAGGTGAGCTGGCGAGTTGAACACCGTTCGGCTACAATGGTCAAAGCCAGACATCTAGAAGAAATGCTAGTGGCTTACGATGGCAGATCTTAACTCGTGTAGGGTCTTCTCGACCCGCAGAACACTTTCTAGGATGAGATCGTTCTTGCTCCTCCTACAGTAGCGTTACATTGCTGGAGGGGAGTAGTAGATTGAAGAGTGAGGCTTACGAGTTGGCTTCAGATCCATAGGTGCAATCATGGCCGATCGACGCGCATGTCGCGCAAGGATTGTTCCCATCGCATCTATCGCTATCAGCCAAGCCGTCAAGTTTCTGGTAGATCACCCAACCTTGTCTTGCGGGTACGACAAGCATCGCACTAATGTCGGTCAGCACAAGCCACATGAGAGACATGTTTGTAAACTCACTGCATGCGACGTCCTCAACCTCTTCCTCGCAGGCCATTCATCATTTGCTTGATCCATTGCGCTGGGAAACTGAACAGCAATTCGCTCCGGTACGGGCCGACGTGAACGTGGGGAAAAGAGGAGATAATGAAGGACGAGTTTGTGAATCATCTGATGGATCACGGGGATGCTCGGTCCGAGGTCAATTGAAGCGTGTGATTGGTGCGGTAATTCATTCGGGGAATGCGAGCGTTGGTTACCCCAGCTTTTGTGACCTTGTCCGATTGGACACTTCCTTGGTCTGAGAGCGAGGTTGGTGCAAAAGCTTGATGGGCATGAGACCTTGGAAATACTGGGGTCCAAATCAAGGTCATGAGGTGCCATTGCTCGCTGCGACGTGGTATGCAGATCGGGAAGTGAGGCCGAGGCTTTGGTGATCGGCAGACAAGTTTAATGGTAACTCAATTGACACGCGATACGAAATTGTCGCAAACCAATTGAGGGCTGAAACAATGAAGTCGGAACATCTTTCTCGTTGATCACTACGTGGAGCTGATTATGGTCAAAATATCACATTGAGAAGACAAACGTTTGTAGAGTAATGGTGCATTATGCATCATATTGATTGCGATAGAGCTATCTTCAGTCTGGCTACCCAAATCATGACGAGGCAATTGCGATTGACCTGATCAAACCTCTCCCGCAAGCTTCGCATCTCCCGTCACATTCAGAGTGTTCAAAACAGTCTGCGCATCCCTCTTCTGAAGACTCTTCTTGACAGGGTTGGGTGCCTCAAACACTTCCGACAATTCCTCAAGAGTACGGTCCTTTGTCTCAGGGAAGAAGAAGTAGATGAAGACAGCTTCAAAGAGATCCCAAAATACAAACACAAGGTAGAAGTAGTATCCGATGTCCTGGAAAGCGGGACCACTGCTGTACTGGATGATGGTCGACGCAATTGAACTAGCAAGGTTACCGACGGCAGTACCCTTGGCTCGAATGTCGGTGGACAAGCACTCAGCGATGTATGCTGACTGAAGAGGGGTCCAACCGAAAGAGAAGACGATACCGAAGATGAAGATCATGGCAACAGTGGCGTTGGCAGCGGATGCGTTGTCGGGTTGGTCGAGGGAGAGCTTGCTGGTACCAGTGATGACGGCGAAACAGCAGGAACAGAAGATGATTGAGTAGATCAGAAGAGGGCGACGACCGACGACGTCTGTGAGACGAGCTCCGAGAATGGCTCCGAAGAAGCAGAGCACAGGGTTGACGCCATTAAGAGCCAACACCTTCTTTTCGTCAGTGATGCCGGCTTGCTTCAGCATGACGGGAAGATAATAAGAGCTAGACATGGTTAGAGAAAGATGGAGACCGAAGAACTTGAGACGTACCTCAAACTGTTTCCACTGACTTGTCCAAAGACGGCCATACCCAAGACTCCAATAAGTCGGCGTCGCGCACTATGGGTGTTCCAGAGTCCACGGTAGTCCCACCAAGACTTATCAGTAGCATCAGCAGCGATCTGGTTTGTCATTTCCTTGATCTGCAGCACAACCATGGGATGATTCTCGTCACCCTCACCATGGTATGTGGCAAGAACCTTGACAGCATCCTCAACTCTATCCTGCGCGATGAGCCAACGAGGTGACTCTGGCAGCCACAGAACACCAAGAGCAACGATGCCAGAGGTGATCATCTGGCACCAAATGGGAAGTCTCCAGGCAATTTCGCCATCGATGTAACTGGAGCCGTAGACGACCCAACTAGCGATGATGCTACCGATGTACCAGGTACAGTTGTACAGACCAGTGATAGTGCCTCGCCAGTTGGGATGCGCCATCTCGCTAACGTAGCAAGGGGCAGAGACGCAGCAGAAGCTGACGCCGAAGCCGAGAATGAAGCGACCGCCGAGGAATTGACCTCGTCCGGTGGATGTAGCTTGGACGCATGTTCCGATGATGACTACGACGGCGCCGGTGAACATGCCCCATCGTCGGCCGAAGAAGTCGTTTACGGGGGCGGTGAAGAATACGGCGGCGATGGAACCGATGTTGTACATGGCAAAGACGATACCGGTCGAAGAACCCTCGGAAGACCTGCAATTGTTAGTTCAAGTCTTTTTTCTCGGCGGTTTCACATACATGTTGAAGTAGCGTTGGTATGCCTTCATGCCGTTGATGCCACCGAGAAGACTGCCATCATATCCGTTCTTCTAACGTTAGCAACGCGCTCATTATCCTCTCGAGAAAAACTCACCAAGCAACCACAGAGGTATGCGCAAGCCAAGATGAAGTACAACCTGAACATACGAGGCGTCCATGGCGACAACTTCTGATTCTCAACATCATGCGCAAGCTGCACCGCGACATGAGCATCATGAACCTCATCACCATGGTCAACAGCGACCTTCTCATCAGCTTTGTAGTCCATATTGTCCAAGTGTCAATCAGTGGAGACTTGAAAGCCAAGAATGAAGAGACTGTCGATCAAAGGGCCAAGCTCAAGGGGTCTTTATATAAGTCGAGTTGCATGCATGTTACCGTCGTGGTAGACCGGACTTTGGACCCCAGGCGGCATGCAGCGTCCGTCCGACGTCGTCCCCGGATTTTGCAGGGCTCCCCCTCATTCTGTGCGTGTTGGGATTAGTTGGAGGGCGAGATGGTGTTCTGACTTTTTGTCGGGGCGAGGATTGGGTTAGACTGTTATCCACTCCGGCTCCGGCTGCCCCGAGGGAAACCTGGGGTAGGTTTTGGTGGTACCGATTGGTTCGGGTACAGCATCTTGGAAACGAACCAGTCATGTCGAATCAGTTGTATGGTGTGTTTTTGCTCGTGATAGAGTTATACCTAGGCGGAATGGCTTCGGAACTCGTTGTGATCAGCCCATGATCCTAGGTTCACGAGTAGTCTGAGGAATGGCGACATCGGGATGGTCTCATGGAGCAGACTCCTTGCTCTTTCACGTAACGCATTTCTCAGCATGACAATACGAGTCAATTGATATGGCGTTTTGAACTGAATATTAAGCATAAGCTCACCATGCTACACGTCAAATAGAAAAGGCATTGGCTATCGTATAGTCAACACTACATGAGCTTGGGGCTAATCTTCCTTCTACCAGGCTGCTTCCTTCTCCGGCTTCTGGCCATAAACCACATAGCTTCTGCTGTCAGCATAGGAACCACATAATGACGAGAGCAACTTACATTTTCCAGTACCCATGCACCTTCGGATTCCTCAATTCATTCCTCGCATCCGCACAAAGAGATAGCACTTGATCCTTTGACCAACCGAGCACCCTGGTGAACAAAGCCAAACTTACGCCCTCAAGTCCTGACTCGAAGTTGATCAGGTTCCATTTCCCAAGTTCCTTTAGCTTTGGGTCTTGGGGCCAGCTGTTAGTAGGCCATATGTAGATAGTCTCCACGACATTCCGGAAGCCGGCCTCCTCAACGATGGATTTGTACTTGTCAGAATCACCGAGCGGCCGACCAAGTTTACGTGAGCCTTCAATGAGGCACTCTTGCCACTTCATCAGTGGAGACGTTTCGGGGTCGAGAGTTCCATCATCACAAAAGACGGGGAGTTGGATATCCTGGATCTCATACCAGCCGCCGGGGCTTAGAGCACTACAGTGCGTTACTAGAATGTTCGTAGATCAGAATCTTCTCTCGGTGAGCTTACTCAAATGCTTTTCTTGCTATGGCTTCTGGGTCGGAGAAGCTTCCTGTCATCATGCGAGAGAAAATAAAGTCAAATGGTGCGGTCCATGTCCACTCTTTCTCAAGGTCGTCGATCTCAAAACTACAGTTTGGCGGTACGCTGTATCAAAAGTTAGATAGATACTGTGAGGGGTGAAGACAGGTTGGGACCAACAATGGGGGTTGGATGGGACTCAGATCAACGCCGATCACCTGTTCTCAGACTTTAGGTAGGCTAATCAGTGAAGGGTTGTAAACGACATACTTCGGCAGCTGGGTGCTCCTCAGCTAGCTTCTAGTTAGCCAAGTTCCCTTCAGAAATTCTTCATAAAATACACACCAAATTCCAGTGCCCAGATCCCTGTTCCGGTACCCATATCTAGAACTCGTTTGGCTGTATCGGCTCCCGGATTCAAGGCCCTCTTCCCGTCAAGCGTGATGATATACATGCCATCTTGCAAGTCTATCTGCTATCAGCACTAGAAAACATGTTTCCAAGTGCTCTCTTACCGAGTCTATCGTTTTCAATCTCCAGCGTGGTCAGATCAAGCACTCAGTTTGTTTCATGATGAGCTCACATCGTCGTTTGGGTAGGCATACTCTACTTCCATCAGCCAGAGTCAATTTGAACGAATACTTATTCTTACTCCCTTCACTTAACCTATGGTAAGTCCGTCCATTTTCTTGCGCGAAATGGAGCAGGCTTGATCGAAGTGATAAATTTAATGAACCGTCGAGTGACTTTTTTTTTGTCAGAACCCCGACTTTGGTGGGGTCAGAATGGACCTACTATATCGATAGCAGAGTCGTAGTCCAGATCAACAGCCTGTCCTTCAATTAGCAAGTGCCTGATCAAACGGTGTTCCTTATTACAATTTGTTCTGACATGCTAGGCA
This sequence comes from Fusarium nygamai, assembly GCA_001262555.1. Classification (NCBI taxonomy): domain Eukaryota; kingdom Fungi; phylum Ascomycota; class Sordariomycetes; order Hypocreales; family Nectriaceae; genus Fusarium; species Fusarium nygamai. The sequence continues at coordinate 729,140 of LBNR01000009.1, forward strand.
GTTGTGAGAAAAGGCGCGATGTTTGTAAAATTTTGGGCGTCAAGGCGGGGAACAATGAGTTGATATTAAAAGCAAATTAAGTTTCGAAGCACATGATTTGCCGAAGGGCGCCTCGCGTCTCGCGCTACCCTGAAGCAGCTCTGATCTTATCGTATCTTGAGCCCTTTCTCTGCGTATTTAGCGTGAACTCTCTACAAGAATACAAGGAAGCTCAGTGTCACTAAGAAAAAAAAATTATATTCAGTTTTCTTTTGTGTAGATATCCATAATTACAAATGATTTTGACTGTTCATGGACCAAAGCGGATAACGTAAATGCACTGCAGTGGGGTTGTGCGCAACACCGCCGCGATTATACGACCATCAAGGTAAGACCGCCTTATAGGCAAACACTAACAAACATGCCTTATTAAAGACCATTTCAATTCATAAATGAACTTCTTCATATCTAGAAATCTATTTTCTATGCCCACAAGTCTGCAGGGTATGATAAAACACACCATTCCGCTATCGGTATGTGGCTGTCTTAGCTTCAGATCATACCCAAATCAGCCTAGTCGATATTTTTCATTTCAGCTGAACTCTCAGAAAACCCCTTTCGCAATTTCGAAATGCTTCGTGACAAAGAGACAATTATCGCGACTTCAGCATGGCAGACAATGGCAAGTCGCCAACCGACATCATCACCTATATCGGTGTGCCGTTGGCAGTCTTGGGAGGTACCTATATCGCTATTCCCCACGTATTCCCCATGCCAAGCGACTAAATACCCCGGCAGTTCTCCCGATTCTGTACAACACGCTCTCCACGCTCATCTCGCTTTCCAAGATAAAGCGTATGCTGCGGCATAGTCGTCTGACAGCACTTACACGGAGCGATATCGTCAATAGAGTCATCGAGATAGAGCTTCCGCGCTATGCTGTCATGCCGTTGGACAGATTCCAGGATCGCTCTGAGTACTGGACTCTTTCGCGTCATCCCAGCTCTATCCCTGGGGGTAGTTGGACCACTTTCAACTGGAAGACTCACTCAATTGGTATGAAGACTCAGCGGGTTGAGTATGCTGATCAAGTCCGACAACCTCAAGTCGAGGTAGCTTTCGATGAGCTTGTTTGTTACCTTCTCGATCTTGGCGCTGTTCCGAATCCGCACGGATGGAAGTTACTGAGATCGTCTGGACTTTGGACACCTGTAGGATGTTGCTTGATGATGTCCCCCGAAGGCCGACAAGGCGCGCTGACAATCGCTCCGTCGAATGATTCCGATGGTAATCTCTCCTTGACTGTTGCCTGGTCAAGTTCTTGGATCACAAGAGATTATTCCAACTTGCCGCCATACTGGGTCCGGTTGCCTTCACCACCTCCGAAAGACAATACCAACAATGCTGGAAGCGTCTCGGAGGGCCCAGAGCACTCAGATCGAAACTCAGAAGATAGGCTAACAACAGGGAAGAATCAGGAGGCCGACTCACGCCCAGGAACTAACCACGCTTCCGCACAATCGAGTGCAATCACTTGTCAGATCTCCATGTCTGGGATCGTCACGGCGCTGACTGAGCAGGAACATTATGGTGCCCAAACGACTCTGAACCTAGAAAGCCTCTATATAGACCATCTGCGAATTCAGCCTGCCAAATCTGACGGTGTCTGGTTTTCCAGCGCAGCCACAGCTTTCGGAACATCTAGTCAGACTATCCTATGGAACTATAAAATTCCAGATGATATTCTGTCCTTTGCACGAAAGGAGACTGTGCCTTGTGGCGTGTTGGTTGTTTTAGGCATTGTTGACGAATCTGAGACCCCAACATGGGCGACCAGGCATGATGATCATGGAACAGACATTCACAAGTTTGCGCGAAAGTCTCAAGAACAACGGGCCGCGATAGCTGCAGAAGCACTATTGCCTCCTGCTCAGCGTCAAGCGGCGGCACAGGCTCGGATGCAAAAGGAGAATCAGGAGCGGATGGAGGAGAGTAAGTCAGCCAGATTATATACAGCTCAGGGTTCATTGCTGACATGGCACACCATAGTGCGAGAAAGACTCAGAACAAGCCAGCTGAGACGCGATCAGCGCATGATGGAAGCCCTACGTAGCCCCAAGTGGGACACAAAGCTTGTTGCTGAGCATTGCCTTCGGTGGCTCCAAGGAAAGGGTCACTGGGATGACTCGCTTACGGTAAAGGATGTCGTCGGCTTCATGTTGCATCGTATGGTTCTTGATGGGGAGTTCGCGGCCAATATTTGCCGGATGCTGGATAAGTGGAAGGCTTGGGCTGATGTTGGTGGTATGAAACAGTCTGACTACCAGGCAGTTCAAGACGATCAAGATGACTTCGCACATGCGTCACTATTGGTGGCTATGATTCGAGATACATCTACCGCTTTGGAAGGAACTGTGTCTATGGACTTACAAGAATGTTTGAGGATGTGGAGAAAGGTCCGGCTTGGGTGACTCGCATTGCAGATAGAAGGGTACACCCAGTGGAGATGCTTGTTGACTTATTCCATGTCACCAAGCCATTATAGGCCTCAGCTTGTCAATCAACTCAAGAAATTACAATAACACTTGCAAAGCATCACAGAAGGAGAGTCGCCGATTTGGGCCCGGAAATGATATTGCAAACTAAGGAGCGAACTAGCTAGCTAAAAACAAGATAACAAAGGAAACGAGCAGAAATGATCAACACTTCGAAGCTTCTGAGCCCTGAGGATCATCGGCCGCATTGACAAAGGCTATTGCTGCGTTCAGGCAATAGTACCGTTGAGGTCGATGGTACCAGGAGGGAAGACAAAGCCGATGTTAGGATAGAAGAAGTTGCCGATGTAGACCTGGTTGCGGTAGATGCTGACGTAGAAGTCAAGCTGCCACATGTCAGTATCGAGACGGTGAGGTTGTGTCTTATGAATACTTACACCCTTGACCCAAAGCTTGAAGGTGGCATTTCCGGGAGTGAGCTGGCTGAACTCATTGTAGTAGAGGGTACCACTATATGATCGTTAGTTAATTCCTCCCCAAATGTAGGTCGTACTCACGCGTTCAGGGAACCACTCCAGGGGACGTAGAAACCAGCACCAGAAGCAGAAAACTTCAACTCAAGAGTGGCAACCTCAAGGGCAATGGTGAGGTTAGTCTTGGTGATGTTGATCGTTCCGCTGGCATTAGCCTGGTTCTTCCAGACCTGGTGGTCAGGGCAGGAGTCGAATTGGATGAGGGACTCGAGGTGAGCTCGGCCACCGGGCTTGGCTACAACAGCCGAGGCAAGCTCCTGGATCTCTTGCTCGGTGGTACTGCGAGCGTGGCTGCCGGTGGTGACGTAGGTTGCCAGAGCGCTGAGGAGACTGTTGTCAATGTTGGAGGCGCTGACGGACTGGATGGGCAGGCCCTGGGGCTGCTGCTGCTGTTGCTGCTGAGGGAAGGCGAGAGCGGAAGCCATTGTGATGAGCTTGGAGCTTGTTGGAAGAGTGTTGGTTGTTGTTGTTGGTTCTTGAGGAGATCTGATGAGTTTGATGAGGATGGTTTTGTGTTCAAGGTCGGGGAGTCTTGTAGCTTTTATAGATTCTATCCCGTGGCTTGAGGCTAGTCCTTGGGTCCTCAAGACAAACAGGAAATATCAAAAAGGGAATCAGAGTACTCCCATCCGAGAAACTCTCCCCGCTGGGCGCTTAGATGACGGTGAAGCAATCCCCAGACGGTTTAGTCTCCATGCTCCGTCACTGCTGAAGAATGTCTGTCTTACTTTCAGCCGGCCGTTTAATGGGCCATGAGGGCATAATCTAACTGAGAAGACTCAAATATCGTGACATTGCAAGGTTGAGAGCAAATATTGCGGTGTTTCTCATCACACCGACGACGAAAAGGCTTCCTGATGACGCCGGAGGCTGAGGTGATATTGCCTTTAGCGCTTGTGAACAGAACTGCATGACGCTATGTAATGCTGCATACTTCTGGTGGTAAGCTGAATACACTATAGGCTCATAGAACCTCACGATGATTCGAGTATAGTTGACGATGATCATGTCGGTGACATCAAGTCTGGACTCATAATACATACAGAGAGGGAGACTAAACGGTGCGGGCCGAGACCGTCTCAACTGTTGGATTACGAATTGGAAATTGAAAGAGCAGATAGTTGACGTGATTGGCAGTCGTGCAGGGGTTCTCAGCTCGGCATTGAAGCTTACCCATACTGTTTTTGGTCGGAGATGTCTCAAACCATAAGGCCATTTTCCAATTTGGATTGCGCCATATCCCAATATCTAATGGACTAAGCCTGTCTTGCGTCGAATAATATGCTCACCGAGCTCGGCACCTCAATGGTAGTAGCAAATCACGCAAACAGCCCAGGCTAGCTGGGGGTTTTGAGGCCCCCCCTAGCGCGCGTTCCGGAGGGCTGAGCAGGGTCCTCCGAGGCATTAGTCTTACTATTGAACTATTTTCTGCGGCATCTTCGGACTTGGCGGCTAATGGGACTTTGGTAACGCTCTGTGGTTTAAGGGGAACTTGGGTGTCTATGTTGGCCAAAGACCTCTTGGTAACTATTCTGAGGCTAATGTTCTGACCAATACGACTTGGAAAACCCTCAGCTCTGGAATGTTGAGAAAGTCGGTCAGCAATTTCAGCTATGCCACCGATTAACTTGGGTCCAGTGATCATGGTAAATGTAATTTCTCTTAGGAGATGAGGAATCAGCCGAAGAGCGGGGTGATGAATCCAAGGTCATGTATATGGTTGTCCTTTCCAATATTGCTCGAGCTATTTCAGCCGCTGACTTTCCCGGCTACCAGGTCTTGCAACTGGACATGTTACTCTCGCAAACACATTCTAGTGTATAGACAGCATTCCGACTGCCCGTGCATAAGACGCTGACAGTCTATCTTTCACGTACTGACGCGCTTTTCTGATCTCAACCATTGCCTCGAGGTTAGTATAAGTACCGCAGAAGCTTTCTATGCTGCAACAATGTCCAAGGAAACAGGTGTCATCTGAATGTCGTAGCGGAAACATTCTCAGTTCTCGCAACTCGAGGTAGTTGCTCAAGTCAGCATCATTATTCACTTATGGTTCTTTCCACTTTTCGAGTTCAGGAATTACTAATGATACGTGTCGTCGAATAGACTCCTGTTTTTGTGTGTATGAGATTGACGCATTGATAGAAGCGCAGGCGTCGTCACAAATGCAAAGAAAATATATGAATATATCTCTACGCAATAAAGATGATTCAGCTTGAGTTTCAAGCTCTTGCTTGTATACAGCCTTCCAAGTTGCTCTTGACCGTAAGAAAGTCTTGGAATGCTCCCATTTGAACAAGTCTAGCAGGTAAGATGTAGAAGACCATTTTCGTGAGGGCTAGACGGTTTTAAATATTTAGCTGTGTCTCGTTCTTTTGATAGAAGCAAACTCATAGTTTCTCATCAATTAAAGAAGTACCATACTTGAATTGGTTTGGCTGCTTTGTGTTATCAGCTGAACAACTCCAGCTGCCTGGGGGCCTCACCACTCATAAGTTACCCTGGATGCCCGTAGGAGATTCTTTTCGATGGGATTTGCTGGTCGTAATGTAAGCAATTTAGCGATGTTGCAGCTGAAAGCGACGCTATGCTTGTTTTGTCGACGTATTCTGACATGTCGTTAATCTGGTAAGCTGAGGATGTTATGTTGCCCAGAAGGGTGCTGAGACTGCCAGGGATGATCTGGACTAGTCTACGTAGTGATGATGCAGAAGCTGGCAAGTCCTCAATGGAGAAAATGCGGCTCAGTACGGAGTATGCATTTGTCAGAACATTCGATTCAGTGATGAAAGATCCACAGACCAAGATTGACGCTCCGGAACTTCGGGAAATTAAGCACGAGTGCCGAAGGACTTGGCAACGTGAAACCCGCTTGACCCGACAAATAATGTTCACACTAACAATGACCACAGTCATAACAAAGTCAAAGCGTTTGCCCTTCACCAGTAAAAACACCAATGGACAAAATCCCCCCGCACCGGCATCTCCTTTCCCCCGCGAACCATTGCCCCTTAGCGCAACAAGGATAACATCATCGAGCCCATTAGCGCGTCCTCACTTGAATCATTCGCCCAAGCTGACTGGTTCAATGTGAGACAATGTGCATTTCGTCTTATCTCCCCTCCCCCATCCCTTCTCTTTTTCCTTCTAAACTTCTTCTTCTCTTCTTCTTCTGGGGCTCCCAAGTGAGTCTGCTGTCTTTGGCCATGCACGATGGAAGCGGATTATAGACCGAATGTCTATGCTTCTATCTTTATCACCCTGCCACTCGCTGCGCTGGTGCTAGTGCTGAGACTCTTGGCGAGACGGTCGACGAGGGCGGGTTATGGGATTGATGATTGGCTGGCCGTCGTTGCGTTTGTGCGTTATACTAAACGGTTTTGCCACTGGAAGAGAGAAAGATCGCTGACAATTGATGCGTAGATTGGAGCGCTCGCGTACTCGATTGACAACCTTGTCTGTAAGAATATGCCCACTCGAACTGTATCAATTGCGATAACTAAATGCGTATTTAGTTCTTTTCGCCTTCGGTCTCGGTCGCCCGTTAAAAGATGGCCCGTCGCATCTCACCGAAGAAGAACGACTCGAACGATCATACCTCCTCATTTGGCTGAGCAGCCTGACGTATACCATCGGCATCGGCTTCGCCAAATTCGCCATCTTGACATTTTACTGGCGTCTTTTCAAATATTCTAGTTCGCGCATCGCAATCCAAGTTGTCTTTGTGCTTTGTGTCGCATGGTTCATCGTCCGAATACTCCTCTTGACACTGTCATGTATGCCGACGTCAGCCTACTGGGATCTTGCCCGCCGAACTACCCATTGCCATGTCACGAGCAATGTTTATTTCTTCTCCACTGGTCTGACGCATGCTGTTCTGGATATTGTCATCCTTGTTCTCCCGCTGATTGAAGTCATCAAAATGCATCTTCCGCTTGGTCAAAAACTTGCTGTCATGGCCCTCTTTGGCTTCGGTGCTCTGTGTGTTCCCCGTGTGTGATATCTCGTGTCCTGGACTAATATGTGGACAGTGTTTGTGTATTGTCGATTCTGGTCATCCATAATTCCTTCGAGTTCAATGGCAGGTCAAAAGAGATCGCCCTCAAGATCGGTTATCACGGGTCTTTGGCTGCAGCAGAATGCAATCTCGCCAATGTTTCGGGTATATCACAATGGCCCAATTCGTGAACCTCAATTGACGTGCTCCAGTTTCACTACCAATGCTGCGACCCGTATTTCGAAAGATTGTCCCCTCTTCATTCCTCGCTTCCCACAGAAGTAAGCGCGCAGTCGTCGACTCAGCCCTGTCACCAGAATACGGAATCAAGGGCAGTCGCGGCACTAAAGCATCAGTACAAAACGGCTCAAGTTCCGTATGCGAGTTTGTAATGAATGATGATATCCCTGCGGGATACGACATTGAGGCTTCACATGCTGGGTGGAGTTACGGGACAGAGATCACAATCTCGAGTCCGTGGAGACATCAAACGCCTCCACCGACAGTAAACGAGGGATTGGGTGGGATACAAATATCAGAAGAAACAACAGTTCACGTCGAACGCATAGGGCCTTATCCATAATCGGCTCAGTAAACGAATAATATTAATATTGCTTCATTCATGCCATAACTCTTTGCCCGTGAGGCATCTCTTACTAAAGTCTCAAACTAAAGCTTCGAAGGAACATTCGATGTATCGCATCCGCAACTTTCGGAAACTTCTGCCTTCTTGCTCTCAATAAGAGTGCTCTTGTTCACGCTCTGCTCACTAGGAGGCACATCCAGCGCAGGGTTCTTGGTGAAGAAGTTGACAGGCTTGAGATGCACCTTGAGAATCTCGACCGGCATGACAGGGAAGTCTTCGATGCGTGGGATATGGTTGATACCAAATTGCACCCAAACCACAATATCAGACTCCGGTGTCAGCGATTCGTTCCTTTGTGCCCAAGTCCTCACGCCTGTGTCTCCACGAGACTGGTTGGTGTACCATCCTCCCGCGTATAGTTCGCGGTCGCGATGTGTGGTGACATAAATGTTATGGTCTGCGAACTCAGCTCGCTTATGCAGGAAGCTGTCCTCGTCGCCCATGAGCTTTTGGAATGGCGGAGCCATAATCTTATAGCCCACGGGCTTGCCGTTGATAGGGTTGAGGGAGTTGGGGTTAGTGATCTTATAGACCCTACTAAGGTCATAATCGATATCCAAACCAGCTGTCTTGTCAATGGTCTTCTCGACAACTTCGTAGCCGGTACCATGAGGGTTCAGGTGGGGATCACGAGGTATTCTGTGGGCTTCGCTATATACCAACTGGTTCGTATGGCCGTCAATCATGGGATCGACTCGTAGGGAGAAGATATGCTGATGGACGCCTGCCAGGACGCCAGGGTGTACGACAGTTCCAAATGGCACCCCTGTCTTGTCCAGCTCGTGGTCAATCGGCTGTGTAGACAGGATACCCGTGGCGCGGACTTCATATGTGACCTCTCCTGCTTGGTTGAAGAGGAACATGAGGATATACTCGTAGTTCGAGACTGTGATGATGGACTGCAGCACAAGCTCACGCGCTCGTACAACAGCTGCTCTTCCAGTTCTGTAGTTGGTATGTTTCCATCCAATACCAGCATCTTGCTCATGAATACAGATAACATTCTCCATCGGCAGCGGTCTACCTTGATCGTCGCAGATCACACCGCTGAGGTACTGAATGCTGCCTAAGCAATCACAGCCTAGCTTGAGATTGTTTGCTGTAGCACCAGCACCCGCATCACCCAAGTCAAATGCTGACTTCTTGTGGAACGGGTGTCGTGGATCACCGTAGGGCACGCTCATGTCTGATAGGGAGAGCCTGTAGAACAAGGGACGGTTGTCATACTTGACGTTGTACAACACCATGCCTTCCCGCTGATTAAAGCCTATTTATGTCAGCTGGGAGATCGTCGAGTAAGACAGGATATCAGACTTACCGACAAAGAAGGTCCATTTCTGCCACGAGATAACGTTTCCAGTCTCACCGACTGGGGTTACATTGAAGCTTGGCCCCTCTGGCTGGCTTACATGCAGTGGCTTGAGATCCTTTCGCAGCTCTTGGGCTTCTGGGATGTATTCATTTGCGGGTTTGGGTTGATAAGGTGCCAATGGCTTGATAGTGTTATCAGCGCCAGTAGGAAGTACATCAATTCGAATAACTTTGTAGTTAACGCATTCAATGACCGGAGATACAGGCAGAGGGAATGCGTAATGGTTCGAATCAGCCTCGCCAGAGTTTGCGGGGTCTCGCATGTACAGGAAGACCTGGTACATACGGACATCATCCTCAACTCCGTCGGACCCTACCCATGTCAGTCATCAATTCATCTCACATTGAATAATAGTGCTTACCGTAAATCCATGGGTCAGCACAGACAACTGTCCCTTCCGGCAACTTTAGCTTCTCGAGCTCAGCCAAGACCTCCGGATCCTGAAGCGCAAGCTTCTCAACCCTCTGAGCCTCATCATAGTCCACATTTCCGTGAACATTCGGCCCAAGCTTCACATTGCTCTCAATTCTTCCAGTAGTCAAATTGACAATAGCTTCATGGAAAATATCCTGTGACTGTCAGATCATGCATGATAAGTACCTAAGTGGGGTAAACTCACAGTCCCACGGATATAATACGCAACAAAAGCCAAACGCTCAAGCGGCGAGGGGGAAGTTCCGTTGTCGAACGCTACCAAATACGGCGCAAGCTTCTCCTTCGGTGGCTCGCTCAGCGTTATAACCTTAAAAGATAGCGACACAGACTGTGGCCAAACGCTCTCGATTAAGCGTGCGCTAGCCTGGATCTCGTCGCCCGTCAGCGGGCACAGTGGGTGGGGTACAGAAGACATGAGTATAAACGCAATGAACTCGAACCGTTGTTAATCGGATGAAAATAATAATTGACGAAGTTGCAAACTATTTATCATTCATGACGGATCTGATCGTCTTGGTGCGGAGTTGATGATTCACCCGTTCCTCCCCCACCACGATTCTCCAAAAATTGCTATGTTGGGAAGTTAGATCCATTCAACGGCTAGGATGTACTTTCTGTATGTGGGGAAAGCGTAACGCAGAAGTAAGAATGACTGATGATAAGGTGCGTATTGGGAAAAGATCGTCTTTGTCTGTCCCGCTTATCTTAGTCGAGATATGCTCGGTTCCGACATCGTGGGGAATAGCATCTGCGATAAGCTACGATCACTCAAAGGGCGGAGCTAAAGCGCGTAATTACATACTATTGGTGGTTGCAAAACCTATCAAAAGACAAGGATGCTCAGTGAAGCTCGTGTTCAACTTCATTCCGCTTGAGGGTTTATCTTCCGCCTACAGTCCCTTGGGAGCCTCTCAACCTTATCACAGTGAGTCTGCTGGCCATGGAAAGCCGGGCTTATACTTTTGCTGCAAAACAACACTCCCCTCGGGAAACTCTCTTTGAGCCACATCAATAGGCTTTGCATCGCCTGGAATCGTCCAAGAGCTGATCAGCCCAACAGACTCGGCAGCACCCTCTTTCAGCCTAACCAGCTTATCCGGACGAGGCGAGAAATCATTCAACAGCCCGGGATCAGTGCTCTCTTCGAATTCTCCAGGTTCAGCAACAACCCAGACATGTTGGTGGGGTTGCTGATACTCAAAGTCTGGGCCACCGCAATCCTCCGGGTCGGGCTGATAAAAGTCGTTGGTGAGGGGTAATTCCACCGAGCAATTCTCAAGACCTTCCTCAATGCTCGATTTGGCTGTGATGTAGAATATATAGTTGATGGCCAAACACTCGGTCTGGATGAGGATCTTCATAACAACATCTGTGCTCTCAGCCACGCCGTCGTCGACCTGGTCTTCGTTGGCAAACTGGTCAATGTACCAGGCTGCGCGTCTGCTCTTGGCTTCTTCGTCAACAACGATGAATGGATCCGTGTTGCCAGCTTCGGTTTCTTTCGCACGCATGTATTGATGCGATTTGCCTAAATAATCGTCTGGTGCATGCATAATTTTGATTTGCATCAAGGGAGCGGATTTGTAGTTTGTGCCACGCTCAAACCTTGACTTGAAAGCTTTCAGCTCATCATCTGTGAATGGAGTGGTAAGATAGCATTTGAAGCAATTGCCATGTTGGTTGGGTGGTAGATAAACCATTTTGGCGAACCTCAAAATGTCATGTCAAGCATACTCTGTTCAAAGAAAAGGAGAAATGTGGCATTTTTATATAACAACTTAGTCGAAGCAGTGGAAGCGCTAAGGCGAGTTCTGCCTAGAGTACGGGCATGATGGTGTCGTAGGATCAGCGGCACAGCCACGTATTCAACATTGCCCGGGCGTTATTAGTCTCGTTTATCGTATTCAAGAATAAAACTATCTCCTATTTGATTGTCGCTATATAATTGGCGATTTATAACATATCTAGGCAAAGGTTCCTGGCTGAGGACCAAAGAAGGTTCCATTGGGAACTTTGAGGCGAGTGCAGGTCTCGGCTTCACAACCACTGTCTGCACTGTTGCCGATCCAATTGATCGACGCGCCATGGTAACTCACAGCGAAAAATATGACCACCGCAGCGAGAGCAATTCCAGTCTGCCAGGCTGCCGAAAGGACATAGTTGTACTTTCCCCAGAACTGAAGGTATCTCTTGCGGACGATGACCCAAGAGATCCAGCCTGGAATGACAGCCGGCCAGACGTAAGCCAGGTTGTAGGGAGACCAGATGTGGCCACCACTGAAGATGACGACGGGGTGAAGCTTTGTAAGCCAGTGCGTCTTGGGCAGCTTGCGGGTCGCGTAGTAGTAGATGACAGGGAATGCTAGTCCGACTGGGAACGCAGCGAGGAGGGCAGTGTACATGCCGCCCTCTCCAAAGACTCTTTGAGGTGCGAGAGAGCCAAAGAGTACGGCGGCGGTGAAGTAAGACTCGACACCGGGGCATGTGAAGCGATCTTTTTGGGTAGGCTGACAGATGTCGCGGATGTTGAGGATCTGGAAGTTCATGACTGCGGTGCAAACAAACGCGGAGACAATAGCTGTTGACAGTCAGTTGGGGTGAACAAATAAATACTGAAGTATTGCTTACTGGCAACTGTCTGACACCAGAAAGTCTGGCGCTGAGGAATCTTGAGGTAGTGACCGAGCTTCAGATCATTAGCAAAATCGAGAGCGTGAGCGACTGTCACGTATCCAAAGCCTTTGAAGAAGTTCATCTACTAATGTTAGATGCGAACATTAAAGTCTTGGTGGTCGGATACTTACCGCCAAGGCATTACCAGGCTGCCATGCTCCTCCGATGAACTCAGCAAGGACATTGAACTCAACCTCGATGCCGGTAGTGGCAAAAATAATTCCAGTGGGAATAGTGAAGAGAATGGCAAGAGCAAGGCCGAAGAAGACGGTGCCGACGCTGGTATTGGTGGGCCATCCTGCTACAGAGGCAATGCCGAAAGCCACTCCAACGATCTACATCGCATTAGTTAAGGCTGCTTTACTTCCCTGGAGAACTTACGTTGAGTACCAGGTACCACCACTCAGGAACCTCGGTGTACTGCTCCATTAGCTTAGTGTGAACATCCTTGAACTCGTTAATCTTGCTATTCTTCTTGAAGCTTTCCCAGAGCGACACGAAACCAAGCTTGATGTCGTTCCAGTGGTACAGAGCCGCATAAGAGATAATGGCGCTATACACGGCGAAGAAGTAGATGCTATTCGTGTCAGTGACATGCAGATTACGACTTAAAGATAAGAGCTCACTAGTATGTGATGGATGAAGCAGCGATGTAGACCTGACTGTAAGCCTGATACTTCTCTACATCTAGTAATCCACGATCATCCAAGATAGATGATACGTTGTACTTGGCTCCGGTGTGATCGAACATGGTATTTGTGTTGATGGGGAGATATCCAGTGTTGTACGTGTTGTTCCAGTACATCGCGATGATGGTAATGCCGCCCAACAAGGCGCCGAGAAACATGTTGACAGTGACATGGAAGGGGACCAGCAGAGGATCGATATAGTATGTGGCAACGTTCCAGTCAAAAGTTGGAAGGGGGTTGAAACCAAGGCCTTTGGTTACACCAGTAATAGCTGTAAGGGTGAAGTTGTTGGGCGAGATCCATGCAAGCCAGTTGAAGAGAGACAGGGCTGTAGCGATAAAGTCGGGGAACCAGAACCAGGCGAACATGGCAGCGAAAGAGAGCATGAAGAAGCGGTATCGGGACATGCTGTACATCTTCTTGAAAGGACCAGGCACGCTCGCGTTTCCAGATTCTGTGGCGGTCAGTTAATTTGAAAAACTAGATATGCGGCTTCTAGGGACTTACCGTTGTGTAGACTCTGGTTGAGAGCGATGGTCGCGAGGGAGCGAGGCCAGATACAGAATGATGGGTAGACTAGGAAACGTCGCGCCAACCCAGCAAGACCGAAGCCCAGCAGGTTCATAGCCAGCTATTCCCGTTAGTCAAGCTCAGTGAGCTTTTCGCAATTCTACTAACCGAGAGGCAGATCTGAAAGCCAAAGTCTGCAGCAAATGGCAAGTCAAAGTACTTCTTCAACCAACTAGTCAAAATGATATATCGCGAATGCGGCAAACTCGTCGAGACATTCGCCATGATCGATATCAGCATATGCTCCTTCTGATTGAACTTTCCAGGGTTGAGCTGCAACTTCTGACCAAACAGCGTAAACTTGCCAACAGGAAGCCATTTCTCCCAAGCTTTGCCCAGCGGGAATGAGAGGAGTTGAATGACGGGCGCTTGAAGTCGAATAGTCGGTTGTCGCACTGAGAACAGCTGATTCACGAAACTCTGTACAATCACGAAGAACAAACCGATGGTCCACGCTCGAATCGTTCCAGCTGGCGTCGATGGGTCGTCCTTGTTGCTTACTACGGCGCGGACTTCTGCGTAGGGTGAGTTGATGGTGACGAGTGAAATTTCAGTCTTGATATCTGAGATGAGATCTGCGTGGTTCTGAGGATTGGCCAAGATATCTTTGTTGCTTAGAAATTCTTGAATGCGGATGATGGATTCTGAGCTGAAGTTGGGGTCATGCTCATGAAGGTAAATCAGGTTTTCAGCGCGCTGCATCGATCTTAGTAAGTATCAATGGCCAACGTTGAGTCTTCTCACCTTTCTTGTCTCATCCAAGTCCATCGTACGCGCATGCTCTTCTGCCTCGATAATTTCCTCTGCTGTAGCACCCAAGATCTGGGCCCTCCCGTTCACAGGCTCATTCTTAAGAGACCCTGTAGAGACAACATCCCCCTCTTTCTTGTCTGTCGCTTGAATTTCACTACCGGTGACGACCTTTTCCGAATTGGAGGCCATGTCTGTGTTGGATTGCGATGGTTCGGCAGTTGCGCCTTGAGAGTCAGAAGATTGGGGAGTCATCTTATAAAAGACGTTGCAGATCTGGTCGGACGAGGCCGATCACGACCCAGTTGTCGCACAGCACGTTTTTCTTGGCGAGTGGTCCGAATGGAGTAATCGCGCACGACAATCGTCTATGCTCACGGGCTCAATGCCTATGTTTGGGCTGGTAACGTCGTATGGGGCCGTGTGGGTTGTCGGGCCGGCGATGGAGCACCTAAGAGAAACGATTGATAAGAGGATCCAGACGCTCAGGGTTTTTCTGCAAGGACTTCTTCCAAGGGTCTCTTATTTCTTCAGATGCGGGCAGAGCAATCTTCAAAATCGGTGATGCAATGAAAACATTTGAGGAAGCCACATACGTCTCGTGATGTTTATCGACCTCCAAAACAACAAACTCCAAAACAACAAAGTTTTGTGTTGATACACAAACATGTCGTGGCGTGAACTGCCACTGAACGTCATGAGTATCAGCCACACAAAAGCTTTTTTCTTGTGGATTTCCTATCAGGGATCACCAGAAACGACATGGCGAACTCAAATTGCGTGCTTGGAAAGTGGATGCGTATCATTTTCGGGCCGCGATATTCCTCCATCGTATAAACTTTTTGAACTATCGCGCCTTCGGATCCTTGTTGTGAGCGATCGGTTTCGGTTTTTCCCTTACGTATATCCTTGCAGCGGGGTGTAAAAGAATGTGTTTTCGGGAAATGGGCTACAACTCAAACCGACCGATGCTACTCTATGTCCCATTCCTTCCAGATTGTACTCAACCACTCCTTGATCTTGACTCTCTGCCCCCCGACATGTCGACCATCAACAATTTCGCCTCCCATCATGACAGTGCCATCCCGCAGACCCGTGCTTTCTCTCAAGTTCCACCGCGGAACATGAAGCCACTTATGGCCTGCATCACACGCCAACATCTTCGATGTGCCTTGCTGGAGCAGCGGTAAACAATTTTGACAAAAGGGAGTGTCCCAGCAGTATTTACAGATGTTGATGTCAGTCTCGAAATCCCAGGTCCTTCCGCAATTTCCGTTACAATAGTATCGCCAGTTGATCACAATATCGCTGTATGTGATCTCATATGGCGGCTGGTTTGGATCATCTCCATCTCCAGAAGCAGGTCGTTTCGCAACCAGGAGCGAATAGATCCTTTGGTAGGATTCAGTTGTGGCGGTCTTCTCATCTTTGTCATTCTCCAGGTGTATTCGCCGTTGCAACTCGTCAAGGACAGCCGTGTACCTGGTAGGGGCGGCATCACTTGGTGAGAACTTCTCTTTGGCAAACTCAAGGAGCTCCGTTGCGGCGACTTTATCCTCACCCCGAATCTCACCAAGCCTCATTTCGACCGTCTTCTCTATCGGCCCTGTAAGCTCAAAGGCGATAAGAGCATTAATATCGTCTCCTGTATGAAGTAGACACTGGAACAAGACGAAATATGCATCTGCATCATTCTCGTCTGTGTCGTCAGATAGCATCTCATGAGCTGTAAGCATGTTCTTGCGGAAATGCGCTCTTGCTGCGGTGAGATTTCCTTGCAGGACTTCGTAGGCTCCCATGTAAGACTCGGCTGGGGATACGCGGTTGTCGTCGTACGAGATTCTGTGGCTGACAGTGATTTCACCCAACTTTCCAAAAGCTGAGGCCTCAGTGTTTGCTGCCGTTGCTTCTTTGAAGTAATGGCGCACTATACCACTGATGACCTGGCCGCCCAACCACATCCATTTCCACTGGGCGTATGTGCCGGTTTCTTCAATCACCTTCCTTGCATCAGAGTGGCATTCCTCCCAAAGTCTAACAGCAGAGGCGAGCGGATTCTCATCGGCTTCTTTTCCGTAATAATAGAGTGCAAAACCCTTGTAGAGCCGAAGGGCGCTCTTTTCGAACAACAGCTCTTTGTCAGCTGCGAGCTGGATAGCTTCGTCCATGGCACTTAAAACCATCCCGAGCATCCCATCACGGGAATCGGTTAGCGAGAGCAGGCTGGTGAAGTACCTTTCGTAAGTGTCTTCCTCCGCGGCCATGAGTAGAAGTGCAGAACCTAGGCGGCTTATACCGCTATCTGTAGACGTCTTATGACTCATGGATTCAACAAGGTCTAATGTACGGTCATTAGACTGCGATGTAAGGCTGGCTTCCAGCACGCGGTAATATGTCTCGTCAGCTTGACTCGCCTCTAGAGCCTTTTCGTAGTAGACGGTTGCTTGGTCCGGCTCCTTTAGTTCAAAGTACCATTTTCCAAGATCCATATTCAATGCCCAGATTCCGTCAGGGTAAGACTCTTTCACATCGGAGAGAGCCTCCAACGCCTTCTTCTGTGATGCACAGGCGTCTTTCAGTCTTCCAGCTTGATAATATGATTGTGCTAGACCTTTGTAACACGTCCATGACACTCCAGGCATTTTAGTTGCCTTCAAGAACATCGCTATCGCATAGTCGAACTCATCGACTTTTCTGGCAGTCTCACCAACTTTCTCGTACCATAAAGATTGCTCTTCCGTAACTAGAAGTATGCATTTGCACCAGCGTTCTGCCTTGTCAAGAAGCAAAGTCTCCTCATCTGTGCTCAAAATCACGAGCGATTCGTCGGACGCATTTGATTCTGCCTCGGAAACTTCCTAGTATGATGTTAGTCGGAAAAACAGACACATGCGTGAACAAGGGATCACTCTAGACTTACCAATGAAAGATACTGGATGAGACACCTATATGCTTCACAAGGGTCATTCCCGCGGCTCTTGAGCCATCTGTGGCCCACTTCACGGGCCATAGAGAAGAGTAAAGCACGTTGCGGGCTCGGGCTTGAGATTACCTTGTCCAGCCAATCCATTTGATATATCCCGAAATGTCCACTAACATCAGGATCCTTTAGCCATGTCAGAAGTGTCGAGATTTGCGTCGTATCGCCGAACAGAGGCACATCAACGAAGTGTTGCCAGTGTTTCCTGATGATGGTGCCTTGGCCGAGAATGTCGAAAAGCATGCTACCAATGTCTTTCTTTGCTGCATTATCGACCTTGTGATCACTCTCCGGGTTGTTAAGTTCCTTTAAATGTTTAGGGAGATTCCAGACTAGATATCTCCCTAGACTTTCAGTCCTATCATCTGGCTTCTTTATCAGGAAGCTAATGGCTTGCATCACTATCGCTAAGTGTGCGTCGTACCCGTTCACCCTGATTTCGCCCTTAGTCTGAGTAACCTGTCCAGCTAGTGGCTCGAACTCGAACTTCTCAACCACTGACTTCTGGAACAGGGTCCACAAGAAGTTCTGAACTGTTGTAATGTCCCCTTTTGTGATGGTGATGGTAGCTGTTATCCTTGGGGTGTCATCATCGACGGATCGTAGCTGCTTGGGATCCTTGATCACCAAGGACAAGAGATCACGTCGTACGGTGATCACTTGCCCATCGACTTCAAAAAGTCTGGAATACTTCCCTTGTAGTTTCTTCGCCAGCTTCTGAAGTGGAGTTGATCCAAACCGAAGGAACTTCATGGTTAGCATCTATGTTTCCAGAAATATTATGGCAAACTCACCAGCGCTGCCTCCAGTTGATCAACACTAAGCCATTCAAAACCATAGACTACCCAGATCAATAGCTCATTTATCTCGTCAATATTCTGTGGGGATAGTTGCTCTTGAAGCTCGGCAACAACATTTTTCGAAATCGCCTCCCTGCCCCAGTCAGACTCTGTCAACAGATCATCTAGTTCCGACTCCTGTCCGCCTGAATCCACCAGGTCCTTAATTCTATCCAGTGCTGACTGGACTTTGAAGAAACTCCCACCTGCCATCTCTATCAGTTTATCGTTGATTTTCTGACGGCTTGCTTCGTCCTTCGAGTCGTTGCCTTGGAAGATATCGTATTTGCGCATCGCCCTCTTGATGTACGATTCAATGTCTGAGCCGTTGGATTTCGCTATGTTAATTATTGGTGACTCGAAGCCTCCGAGTGACTTGACTGCGTCACCTTTGCCACTAACCAGGAGCCGAATCCTGCTCCGAACACTTTCTGTAACGGGTGAGTGGCTAGCCTCCTTGATAACACCAAAGAACTGCGTGCCGGCATCGGCATGCATCTTCGATAATTTTTCCACTCCATCGAATATAAAGTAGTAAATCGTATCTCCACGTGGTTGTCCCAGCTTCAGGTCCTTCCAAAGCGATTCACAACTCACGTCTGTGAAGTAAGTACCGTTGTCTTTCTCTTCACAAATAGAGGCTATACTCTTGGCAAGTGCCATGTCTTGCTCGGCCAGTTGTAAAGCAATATGCTTCAGAGCTGTCCGGGCCGGAGTCGGGTCACCCTTATCAGCTTTATCTGATAGTGAAGGGAAGAAATACCAAGCGAGGAGAACTCTGGAAGACCGTTCTGTCGGTGTCTTGTATCTAGCTTTGAGCTTCTGGACAATCGTTGAAACAGTAGTAGATCTCCCGGTGTTCTTCTCGCCGAGGAGCAGTAGTAGAGGTCGTGCCCCGGCAGCATCTGCGTCAGCCCAAGAAGTATACGCTTCCTCGTCGTCAAGCCAGCTCCCGCTATTCTCGACCCTGGAATCGCACAATCTCTTAAACATGTCTCTGCTGACCTCAATATCTTTTTCATCAATACCAAACTTTTCTTTTATCTTAGACAAGTATGCCTTTTTCGTCGTGTCCTGTGCTCGCTTGGTCTCTGCCTGCTGCAGCGTGGTGATCTTACTAGCAATCTCTTCGGTCCATTTTCCAGTCTCGAAGACCTTTGCAAGAATAACCGATACTTCGTGTCTGCTTTCCAGAGCAACTTCTAATGTCAAAGTCGCCTCGATTGACTGTTGTCCATGAATGGCCTGTCTAAACTTCCTCAACTCAACGCTAAGCCCTGAGTCATCGTCAAGCAACGCCTTCTTGACGTTGGATTTGAACTTGCTCCATTTGCTATTGGGGTCTTTGAGTGTTATGACCAAGGCGCAAATATCGACTAGACTGATCATGGTGATATGAATTGCACGAGTCAAGTCAGTGTCAATCTTCCTGAACTGCTCGATGCGCTCATAGATCCTAAATTGGCTCAGAGACGGTGCGACGACGGCAAAAACTTCGTCAATTGCTTCATGGAAGTCGCGTATCTTTTTGGGGGCTTCCAGAAGTATACTCATGGCGTTGAACACCACACTTGCCGGTTGGAAAACCTGTTCAAGTGTCAATGGCTCGAAGGCTCAATCGGATCGAACCATGATTACCACGCTAGCACCTTGTGCAGCTATGCCACCGAGGAGTTTTAGACATTCAAGGATATTCAGGCCTATGTCCTTTTTGTGCTTCAGCGTATTTGCGGCGTCACTGTCTGTAGTCGGATCATCTCGCGATTCTATCTGTTTTCGCACGTCGTCTATTGTCATTGGAGGCTTTCGGTTCAGGCCTTTTCCGGTACGAGCCAAAAATCGCTCAGCCGCTTCATCCCATAATTGTTGCATGGTTAAATCTTCTGTGACTGATGAAGCCATGAGGCAAGATGATGCTGATGCGCTTCAACGATTGAAAGGGTGAAGGCGATGAGCTCAAGGGAGCAGAAAAAAAAACTAGAAAGCGAGATATTCCTTGAACGAGTGACTTCAATCTATGCACTGTCTTTGACAAGCTGACCAAGACACCAGATCAGGTTGTCCCTAACTTGCATGGTTGTATGATGGTTTTATGTTATGAGGGAAATTTCGTACCTTTAGCCTCAAAGCCCCCAACCAACAGTTTCGCGACCTTTCACGCAGCCAGACGGTAGTCAGACTTCTCCATTTCTGTTAATTGCATTCAGCTTAAACCAGGTAGTATGCTGCACCTGATGAGGAGTTATTACGCAAAATAGTGACAGCCTGGTTCGGCTTACCTGAACAGGTAGTCTGAGCCGTCAGCTGACTATCTTATTCCCTGTAGGTGCATGACTTCGCGCAAGTTGTTACTGGGGTCCAATTCGATGTTTTTCGCCTCTCATTTTCAAGTCAACGGTAGATGTTGTCTGCAAAAAAGTTCAATTCCAATTCATAACTGTGACTGAGGTATCTGCGCTAAATCCAACATGATAACAAATAACCGAGAACGCCATTTTGACACAAAACTTCAGTAGCCAGCCGAGTCTCACAAAATGCCTTCCCAATCCTGCGCCGGGGTATAGAAACCATGCCTCATCACTCACAGATCCCGGTGGCATGTATAACGTCGAGATGGAGCCCAAGAAAACGAAACATTAGAGAAATATCACTGGTAGAAAGAAAGTTTAAGCCGTGCTGAACGCATGCTCATGCATGGCGGGAACATGAACACGGTTCAACGATTTAGGAAAATTGCGACATTCGCGCAATGTCTCTTTGAAGAAGAAATGATCGACTTCGGGCTTCACGTTTGGCGTAGAGAAGACCGCAGACGTTGCAGAGGGTATGAGAACCGAAAGGGCCTTCGCGCCACATTGGAGTCTCTTTGATGAAGCATGATGTGCAGCATGGAGTTGGCTCGTGTTTTCTTGGTGACTTCTGTTTATTTCGTTAGAATGAGAAAAAGACATTCTGGTGGAAATGAATGACATACCGAATGTCGCCTCAGCCTGTTACGCCACGTGCGGGCTTCATAGGTATCCTTAAGACTAGCTCTAGTAGACCTTGACCGGATTGAACGTGCCGACGCGGCGGGTGATCTGAGAGATGAAGTGCGCGAAGCAACCTTCAATTGGAGATGAGTATCTCTCTCTGGCTTCGCAGCCAAGGGACTCGGAATAGCTGCATTTTGAAACAAAGCGACCTCACAAAGAGGTAGACCATTCCGTTGGACGTCCTGAATGCTAGGTCGGATCTGGAAGAGGTTAGTCTGCGTCACCGGCAACGGGTCAACAAAGACGCGTAAGGTTAGGGAACTCACGTGTCGAGGAGATTTTCTCAGCGAAAGTAATGAACATCGTCGGGGCGGGAAAAGGCTAGATTCTGGGAGATCAACGGGACAAGGATGGTGAGCACGATCTCTTCGACGCCGAATTGGCTTTGCCGTCTTGGCGAGTGTCTGCTGTCTGTGTTTCATGATGGAACAGAAACGGGACGCATTTGAGAAGGGGGACAGTTGAGAGGAGAGGGGAAATCCGATCTCGAAATTCAAGGGAGAGGTTAGGGATCGAGGCGGTACTAATACCCCTCTGAGGCGCTTGCTAAAGTTAGAGCGAAGATTGCCCCAGAAGAACCCTTGTAGATCACTGCGCGATTGGGTCTGGACTGTACAGAGACCCTGATTCAGGGTCCATCCGCGGATCCGGAGGAAACCTACCGAGTGGCTTTATGGCCCATTGACAATCACCAACAGAACAGCATTTTCACAACGGGGAAAAGGAAATCCGATGTCTCTCAGCATCCCAATTCATTCAGCCCTCCATCTCAACTTTGACCAACAGTTTATCACACAGTTATCGCAACTGTCCAGCCAAAGTCACTCCCTTGTTTACCTTTGCTTTTTTCCCTCCCAAACCTTGAGACGTCTCACCCGCTCGGACACTGTCCCTCGCAGCAACCTGGCATGACAGTAAGCCAGTTTTCACAGTTCCTTGCATGGCGGCTTGGCCTCTGTGCCGTGGCTGTCTACGATTGATAGATAAGACTGGTCCCCCGTCCTGCTTGCAGTGCAACACTGATTAGAAATGATCTTGTCTCAAAAGAGTTGCAACCCTCATTTACCGACGCGTAAGCCACGGCGCGTTACCCCTCGTACTTACTACACGCTAAACACAGGACAAAACTAGGCGGATGACTTGTTTGGTGTGTTGTACAGTGTAATCTGTGCTGCAGGTCGCTTGCGCAGAGGATCAGATGGTTTGTTCTCACTGTGTCGACCTCCCCCCGCTTCAGAGTCGGCATTTGAGCTGAAAGGAGCTCATATCAGCCAATTGAGGGGTAAAAAGTCAGATGTCAGAGTTACCCTGAACTCCGCACCTCTCCGGATCCCGCTAAGGTCAGAAAATCTCATGTCGAACTGGACGAACGATGCGACGTCGTACTGTAGGGCCGTAGCAAATGGAAATGCAAAGAACCGGAGGACGACTCCGGAGGTGATGTGAAATGAGTGATTGGTTATGTTTTCTGATGCGATTTTGACATCACGGTTGTTGTTGGGAGGGACCTTTGTTAATGAGCTGCCAAACAGTTCGCGATTGGATGCAATTAGCTTCTGGGCAACGCTCGTCTTGTGCTATTATGGGGGAAAATTGCTGAAATTGGTTTAGTAATTTTTTAAAACTTAATTATTTGCTCCGAATACTCCTGATATGTTGCCTGGTTTCCTGATCTCCAATGCGCCATCTGTTTCTTTCATGATTATGACGCTCAAACGCTGCAATAAAAAAATGTGAACGCCTTCTCCCCTGCTCATGCAGCACCTGCCAAGAGTGAGGGGCAGTGAGGTATCCTTGGGGGCCGCTTGGCATGGTATAAGAGACGACGAGGTTTGAATGGTCATCGCAGTCCGAATGAATGAGAACCCTCAGTTGAGACCTTTGTCGACGACCACGACGACGCATAAGAAACAGAGTCGCATCCAAACTCCCTCTCCAATAAGAACGACCGGGCCTTTTCCTCCCTCTTAGCGTACAGCAATCCACAGACGTTGCAGAGGGTATGACGTCCCGATGGTCCAGACCTCCATTTCGGCGTCTCGGTTACATGGCAGAACTCGCATGACCTTGTATGATCCGACGTCTTGGGTGCTTTGTGTTCCCGCGCGCAGGGACAGGAAATAGTAGCCTGCCGCGATGGTGATCGGCGCGTGGTGGAGTGGTGCTTATGCCTACTCCGCCAACCCTCGGAACTCTTGTACTTCCGCTTGGAGCCGCCGCTGCTCTTCCGCGGCGGCTCTGGCTCTGCGGTCTCAATACTACGCGCATATTGGCATGGCATGATGTTAAAGCTTGGCTTGAAAGCAGCAGGCTTGTGACCCTTAGCGAGCGTGGACGGGATCGTCGCGGTCTGGAATAACGGGACTTCGCAAAGCGGCCGGCCGAAACGCTCGGGATCGAATTGGAAATCCTGAATCACGTGAGTAAATACATTTTTGCGTTGACGTCCAATGTAAGTTACCCACGTCCTGCTTGGTCGCAAGAATAGTTACGGGAATGAGGGGGTTTTGCAGAGAGCAGGACATTGTGGTTTTGTAATCGGTTCCGCCGCCTTTTACGGCCCCAAGGGGAGGCTTTGTTGGAGTTTCGATCTCGAGGGGAAGCCTTTTTTGCAGGCATCGTGGATTTCTATATAATCTCCCCAGCGATCGGAAAACTGACGTTAGTATGATGTAATCCTTAACGCACAACGCCCCGAGAACCCTGACGGAGCATTTACCTTAAATGGTTTAGGAATGCGGGCTCCCTTGACTGCTTACGGTTTAGCGTTTTGTGACAGCTGTTTCTTGTCTTTCTTGGTGTCGTATGATGGGATTCCTATTTCATTCTTGTCACAATCCTGCGACATCTTTAAGGAATTTATAAATGCCCCTTGAGTTATCCCCATGGAGAACTTTTGCGCTAGGTTTTCGGGGGTTCGATGTGTTATGATGTGCATTCGCGTGGGACGAGAATAGTGCCATTTTGCGGTGGAGCGAGGGGTTCAAAATTGTTCCCCATTCAGCTCCCTTCATGCATGCTCCACGCACATGATCAGCAAAATGATGCAGAAATAGAAGCAGCTTTATGACTCAGAATTCCTTCTTATTCTAATTATTCCGTTTATTGATTACTTTTATTTTTTCTACATTTCTTTCTTTCTTTTTGACCATCGAAAAGCGACGAGTGTTGTTGAAACTTGAGGAGCGGGGCCCCGGAAGTCAAACTCTGTTGCCTGACTGTCTGTGTGTCACACACCGTGGAGCAAATGCTCCGAGCCAACCAGCTGCTTTCTTTTTATCTTGGACTGTTTCCGCAAACATATGATTGGCTTGACATCCTGTCCCGCATTTCCATCTACCTACCCTGCAATGATCAATTCACAGATGGAAAATTGATTTTAGTTGCTTATGCGGAGACGTAACAGTCTTGACGCGAACACTGAGAATGCAATAAACTCCATTCACATGTCGAAGGCAAGACCATTGAATCAGCATGTATTTGAGAATCAGCACGTGGTCTTTGGCGACGCGCTTTATGATGCATGAAAAAAAATCGAGGGACCAGCTCTTTGTTCAAGGAGCAAAGAAACTAGTAAAACACCTGGTGCAAACACGAAGCCATAACATCAATAAGTTACCAGTAACTTATACGGGCCGAAGGAGCTAAAGCTCCAGTAGGAACAATACAAAAATATATTCGGCTATTCTTGTTCTTCCAAACGTGATCGAGGTAGAACTGACCGATTTGGTCGCTCAGGCTAGTTACCCACGATGACTCTTTTCGTCCCATCGGATTCGGTCTCGAAGATCAAATCTTGAGATGATACCTGCGAAACCAAGTGACGAAGAGGTCTAAACTTGATCAAAGTCTTGGGCCTTACTAAAAGGATAGGGAGAGACCAGACCTGAGTCCATACGATTTGGTGACCGCTCCAAGAGAATTTTGAGTTGTGATTTATTATACAATATTGTACAGCTTGGAAACAGCTTCAGTTTACTCCCTAAGTTGTTGTGCACTCGATTGAACTTGTCCAAACACTGCGACCTGTCTCATAGTTCATAGAGGCGGGCCATGCGACTGATACTAAACAGGCATTCGCTTCTTCCCAAACTGCCAACCCAGTCGCCCTTTTGCAAGCATCTACGTAGCCAGTAAAAACTCTTTGAAGATCATCCAGCAGGGGGTCATGGTAAATCGCTTGCTGTTTGGCAATACTATACGCTCCTAGGAACGCTCGCCAAAGCCAAAAGTCCGTGGAGTCGTTGAGGCCCAAAGTACTAACAGATTGGCAGAGATCTCGATTTAGGATCGAAAGAAACCTCCGCAAGAGACGAATGTCGATGGCATCTCCGCCGTTCCAGAGCTCCAGGACACTGTGCATATACAAGCTCGATGCAGCGCACATACCAGACCAAGAAGTGCTATACTTTGAGGAGTGTGATGATGAGAACATATCGTCTTGAAAGAGAGAAGAGAAATGGGAGCCGATAGTAGCACAGAGAAGTCGAGAGTCTGATCCCTCAATCCATTCCCAGCTTGGGTCGCATTTGTAACGGTCTTCCCTGACTGTTTGCGTTGATGTAGTAACATGCTTCAGACAATCTATTAGAGGTGATGCGTCGATGTTATGGAATTGCGTCGATGAAGGGAGGGCAGCGAAGAAGAATGGTAATAGTTTCATGGCGTTGAGACGCATTTCAAGATGGCCGATATTCTGGGTCTTCCAGAGATAGATCTGTGATACGAACGTGGAAAACTCTGCGGTGTTATTCTGTCGGAACAGTTTCTGCAGAGAATCGCTTCCTAATATTCTGGCCTTGAAGCCTTGGTAGGCATAGTATGTGCTGCCAAGGTCAGTGTCTGAGACTTGAGTGCCGAAGAATGACTGACTCACAGCAAAAGATAACGATTGGCAAGTTCTTCTTCGAGTTCCGACCGATGGCCGAAGTCGTCATCGAGGGGGCTGAGAAGATGGACGGCGTTTATGAGGCCGTTGATATGAGCCTCTGTATCATGCACGTTACCATAGGATGCCTTTTTATGGTCAGCGATTGGCATCGCATCATCGGTAGGGGAAGCGTACCTCTATAAAGCAGAGAATTGAAACATGGCGGATGAAGGTCATCAGTCCTGGTTGGTGTATGTTCTGCAGCCAACGATTCAAGACCTGTATCGTCGAGACTTTGTGGAACAAGAATGTTGGTTTATATGTTTCGAGATCACCAACGGTCCATGCATAGTGCAGGCCTGCAACGAGAAGGGTGTCCCTCAACGCATCGGGATGCTGGGCGACAGAAGAAAAGCTGTAGATGCCCAAGGTAAGTCTGGGCTGAGTAAGGAGCGACAAGGTACGTACATATTTCGAGAGGCTTTGCTAAGTACTAAATCGGCACTGTCGTGGCTGTTATGGACTTGAATTGTCAGCGATGTTGCTGGTCCATGCTGCATGGCTTGCGCTTACAATAGTGAAGTAGCTCTCTGGAACGAAGAGTCATGTCCAAGCCTAAACAGTCAAAAGGCTCCACTGACTTTCCAAAAGGGGAATTAACAGTTAAAGTTACTGGCTGTGCGTCCTGGCTTATAATCCAAGGTTGCTGTTCCCCAGGAAGACAGATAGCCTTACGGTCTCGAAGTGGGATACTAGGATCAGCAAACTCGCATATCCGCCCTGCACTGACACATCGGGTACTACATACGTCAGTTTCACAATCACTAAAAACTGAAAAATGTTTTATGTAGTACTTTCGACTATTCGTCGCAATTGGGTAGCAAACTCCGACTTACCAGGTTGGTTTTCCGCCATCACAACGCACGCGACGCTTTCGACACGTCAAACACCCGCTTTTACTCCTAGTGTGGGGCCTTCGAGTCCTTGTCGTTGTACTCATGCTGACCGGCTTGAGCTTGTTCTGAGGAAGGCTCCAGGGAAGATGATCGGCGATGGGCTGATGAGTTGTGACTTTCAGTGAATTGAGGGAGGAGTTTTGCTTCAAAGACAGGCGTTGACGAGGTATCGGGAAGCCACTCACGGGATTTGAGGATTGTGGCTACAGGATGAGCGATTTGGTTGCGATAGTCTAGACTGGTCAAAGCTATTGCGCTAACATTGTGCAGCCAACGAACGGCGAGGGACAGATAGATCACTAACGTCTTGGGGACGAACTGGAGTCTCCACTATCAACGACAGAGTCACTTTTGAGTGGGCGTGAATGGCGTCCAGCCTGTCAGCAACTAACCCTTTTCGAGGAGAATAAACGAGCTGAACGACAAACCCCGCTGCCTTTATCCGCCACGATTTGGAAAGGGATCGTAAGCCAACAAACTGCGCAATCTCACTCCCTTATTCCCCTCCCTCAACAAATCCTGCGGGAATATCGCCCCGTCAATCTACAACATGACCCAGAAACCTAGCCTCATATTTGTGCCTAGCGCGTGGCATAGCCCTGAATGCTGGGGCAAGATCGTGTCCGCCATGGAGGCTAAGGAGTTCAAGTGTATTCCCGTCGCACTTCCGACAAACCAATCAACAAGCACCGACGTTAATTACTCGCATGATGTTAAAGTTGTCGCCGATGCCATCGCTGCTGAGGCATCGCAAGGACTTGATGTCGTTGTATTATTGCACTCCTATTCTGGACTGGTGGGACAGAGTGCCATGAGAGGCTTCACCAGCAAATCTGCCGACACGGACGGAAATACTGGTCGCGTGATAGGCCTTTTCCATGTTTCGACCGGTTTCGTCCGCGAAGGCGCGTGCTTTCTCGACACTCTCGGCGGCAAGCCCCTACCAACTTTCGAAGCTGACTACGAGAACAATGTAATGGTCATCAAAGTCGACCCAATCGACATGCTGTACCACGATCTCCCGACAGAAGAGGCTGAGTACTGGGTTGGAAAGCTCAGCAAGCAAGCCTTGACCGGTTTGACGGAGGGGTACGAGGTGGCGTACGAAGGATGGAGGGATGTGCCTATCTGGCAGGTCATGACCAAGGATGATAGGGCTTTGCCTTATGAAGCGCAGAAGATGCTTGTTCGAGGCGCGGAAAAGCTTGGTGCGGATATCACGAAGAGGATTATCGATAGTGCGCATTTGCCGATGTTGAGTAGACCTGATGAGCTTGTCGGGATTCTGGAGGAGGCTATCCAGGCGTTCACTTCATAAGATGGACAGGGCAGGTCTGTCGACCATCTGCCTATATTTTCTTCTATTTCGATAGCTTGTGGAGTTTTTTGTCTCGAGTAACTTTGAGTGGGACGAAGACATGTTTCTGAGACTTTAGTATTGGTAGCGATGATATGTTGACTGGCGGTCTAGAAAATTAACGGTACGCAATGCACTTATATCACTAATGAGGTTCTCTTGGATGTCTTTGAATTGAATTACCGGCCCCTGGCAACTAAACAAGAGGCATTGAAGCTGGGTAGGTGTCGAATCGGCACTGTTTGCGGTAAATTGTGATTCATGCACTTTCGTGGAAGTTCTCATGTCAGACTTCGTAGTTATCGACAGCCGCGTAAATTTTACTAGACACTCCATCACTTCCTTCAAAATATTTCAACATTCAAAAAGGCATCTCCGTATTCAGATAAATGCCGTCAGCCTATTGGCTCTTGCTACCCTTGCTTTCAAGGTAAATGACCTCAGCATCGATACTGACTGTCAGATGAGATTTTTGCCAAGACTGATCTTCCGCCAGATACGCCTAACACAAAGGCTAAGAGCTGAGGAATTGCGCTCATGGTGAGAAGCTTTTATTATTTCCCTTTAAAAAAAGCCGCCATTTCATTTCTTTACTTATACTATCCATACAAAATGTTTTACGACTTGGGATCTTTATAAGTTTGCTCTGTAGCTCTAGCAATTGGTCTAGAATTATGGCATAATGATTGAAGTGTGAGCTAAATGTTTTATTTTCAGTCGCGACTCGTGACTGGGAGCTTAGATCACCACAGAAAACCTCATTTGTGATCAGTAGACAGAAATAAGGTATGATAAAAATTATGCTTCAGGAAACCAGTTCAACTCCAAGAGCTTAGATTCGCGGACGAACTTTAAATTTTACGATAAAAAACCCCGTCTATTTTCGAAATCTGAAAGTGAATTTGGACTTTCATCTTATCATTTTTATTTCAGCGATGCATGAATTTCCAACTAGCGATCCCAAGCCGCAAGCTGAGTCTTCATCGGACTTATCCTCATTCCATCTATTTTCTCGGTTGCCGGCGGAGCTTCAGTTTCAGATCTGGGAAGAAGCCTTTGATACAACTTCAAGGTTTATCAATATTAGGGTCTATATGAAATTCGGCTACGATCATCTTTCTACTCCCTCTGGGTTTAATATGTGCATAACTGGCGGAAACTTCATCACTCGGGGACATGAAACGGATAGATGTAGGGAGTCGCACAGACTGAGCCTGGCTTGTTGCAATGCTCGCAAAGTCTATCTCTTGAGATACCCAAGAATTATCATCCTTGCAAAATCAGAGGGGCCAGAAGCGGGCTATATAAGAATAAGATGCAATCCCGCACACGACACTTTGTGCATCGAGCAGATGAGAGGACTCTGCCATGACCACGACGATATGGGGTTTACAACTCTAGCCTCAACGCAGGTGTCTCGACGACACTTCAGGTCTACCAGAGATATCCTTTCCTCATTTCACAACGTTGCCGTTCGGCTTGATAGAAAGTGGGAGGAATATCGTGCGTGGGCTCTCCCACCCCCCTTCACACGCCTCACGCTTCCATACGCAGCCTTGTTCCTCTTTTCTTTTTTCGAGTCTATCAGACACCTTTACTTTCTCGTTAAGCCGGAAAGTTCAGATATGGATGACACAGTGTTCTTCCTGGGCCTGCCTGTTCAGGGCTACACACCGGCGCCAGTTCAGTGTTTCCTGGATTTTTACGACCTTGTCCAGCGGGCCTCTGAGCTTGACGACTTCAGTTGCAACAAACATCGGAAGTGGAGACCAAGACCACTCCGCCAGATACAGTGCTATTATGGTCGTCAATGGCTAGAGAAAGGATAGCGCCACCAGTTTCGAAGGAGGCCATATACAGGACCCCTCCCCTCCTAATAAGGCTGAGCTCATGTCAACTTATCAAGTGACAAGAAACCCTGGACGGGGTTTCAAACGTCCCGTGGTACTTTCTCAAAAGCAGCCCAATTTTTGGACATCAAACTACCCTACTTGACCACCAACAGTCCTCGAAAGCGATAGTTTATCCAACTCATGTAATATAATACTTCTATATATGGCTCTCGTCTTTATCTTATCACATCTGATCCTTCGCGGCCTGCAACGCGCGTATAGAGTGACCAATCACCGCATTTTACTCACGATGTCTAACCCCCGCCTTCAACGCCAACCATGCGAAGTAAGCTTTAAGTTCATAATGTTAATAGTAAAGAAGTTGCAAAAAAACGGACAAATGGTCTCAATAGGTGTAATTGCAAGAAGATCTTTTTCGTCTGCTGCCTAGAGTTGTCGCCTCAGGCAGTACCAAATACTTGTTCATATAAAAGGCATCTCACTTGACATTTCATCCCCTTCATGAATCTGTTCCCACGATACACATATCGCATTATCGCATGTCAAAATTGACTAGCTTCAGTTTCAATCTCATAACTTATTATGACTTCATCTCAGACCGACTCTAACGTCGACCACGACGAACGCTTTAGACATGAAGTCTTGAAGGGCTTTGCAGAAGATGTTCAAGACATATCAAGTGACAGGGAGAAGCAAGATCTTCTCATATCTATCAAGAGTTTTGCTTTTCACTTCATCAAAGAGCCGCTCAAAAGACCTATGGCAGACATCCCCACGGTACAGCAGAATCTTGACGTCTTGTGGTATATGTTCTTCAAAGCCAGCGCCGCTATAGACAGTGAAAGCTTGTTCCAAGATCGGCTCGTCATTCTTTTATTGTGGACAAGACAGTTTGATCTTGTGTATAAGGAGATTTACACTGGAAAGAATATCTCAGGAAACTGGGAATCTTATGGTTTTGCACAGAGTTTACATATATTCTGGGAAGAGCTGGTGAAAGAAGGTTCGGAGGCTGAGCTACGAAGCCTTGCTACTTTCTCTGCTAAGGCCTTGGCTGCTGGCATATGCGAAGAACAGATCTCCTCGACTGCACTTTGGTATATGCGCGAGGCCCTTGAGACCAGCGACGACTGCATTGCCAAGTTTCTGCCTGGTGCAGTTGTATGGATGGAGCCGTGTCCTCACGCGTTGCTCAAGGACTGCGTTCTCAAATCAGACGAACAGCAGTCGTCACTGAATCTTGGGCCCCTTGCGCAGGATCAGCCCATTGATGAGGCCGGATTCAGTATTGCACGGTGGTTATTTTGGAGACGTCGCTTCCAAAAGCTTAGCCACCACCCCGACACTTCACTTGCGCAACTTGCTAAGAAGGGGTTTATGGCTATGATCCACTGCGGACGAGATGTTGATTATAGTGTCCCAGGAGAAGACGTGTTTGCGGAAAGATTACAGACCATTATGTGGGCTGAGCTCGTCAAGAGTGGAAAGGAAAGCCTGGATGGTGATGATGTTGATATCGACCCCGATTGGGTTGATAGAGAGAACTAGTGAGCATTCATGAAACGCGAAAACAAAGTGTCTTTATGTATCAAGTCATGGGCATAAAATCTCATTTAGTTCGTGTATTCTGCTTGCAGAATGGGGTGGTGTAATGGCACGCCGACTATAGAAGCAATGCGCTCCTTCATCATCCAGACTCACTACATCAACCCTAATCCATTAGAATCTGGCCAACGGATAATCAGTATCCTTGCCAATAGCAGACTCGATATCCTCACTGCAAAATTCCTGCAGTGGTATAAACTCCTCCCCTGGCGCATCCGTAAGGACTCCTCCATACTCATCGAGATCGCGACTCGAATATTGCCGTGCAGCAACCCAAACTCTACCGTTAATAGGTTCTGGGCTGATCGGATGCCCATGCTGAATCGCTCTGACAGCGACTCGTAGAAGAGGTCGGATCAGAGGGTAGAACCATGCGTCGTGGAAGGCATCGAGGAAGCCGGCTTTGTCGCATGTGTTGTGATAGAAGGCAAAGATCACCCGTGTGCCGATGTTTGTGCCTAGTCTGAGACTGCGAATCCAATTGTGTCCTGACATTGCTGGCCAGTCTTCTGCGGGAAGTGAATCATACACTGTGTTAAATGCCTTATAGATGGATGGGGGCATTTGAATCTTGTATGGGCGGACTTTTGACCCTTCTTCCAGGGCATCATGCTTGATAGTGGCCGTCATATCAAAGTTGTCGTACTGGAGCTTATGAACAAATCTTCTCTCGTCAGTCTAAAGTTGCAAATTCGCGACTAGGGGACAAACCTGTAGTTATGGCATTCTGTTTGTGTGAACGCATAATCGGAATCCACCGTAACCTGATATTCAGTCACATCATCCTTGCCGCCCTTCGGTTTGGGTACATCACTCCCAGCAATATCTTCAGGAGAGTCGCCCCCATTCAAGTCTCGCATTCTCCGATATTCTTGACGAGCATATAAAGCCGCGATATAAAACTGATCAGAGTCTCGGAAGAGGAAGTTCTGATCCCAGTCGTCTTCGATCAATGATAATGCCGCGTCGATGAACTTTCGAAGATCACCTAGTGGACCTATGACCGTACCTGAGTTTAGAAACCGCGAGCCACTATACTGAAGATCCCCAGTGTCGGTCTTCAGTCCCCAGGTGTGCCGAGGCTGTGCTGAGAATGGAACAAGCCAACACCTCGGATCCGTTTCGCTCTCGGACCAGCATCCCTTATCCGTTCCCCATAAAAGGGTCTCCCGGACTCCAGTTCGATGAAGCTCCTTGACGCTGATTCCCCGTTGATCAGCAAGTCGCTGGTCCGCCTCAGCCATGACGGTAAAGTATCTCTGGATCATGGCATCCGCAGGCAGTTGAGCCAGCACATCGAATCCGTCAACAATAATGACAAGATCGTCCGAGGCTCCTCCCTCGTTGTGCAGATAATCTTTGATGGCACGCAATTTCGCAATATGTGCCTTTTGCGCGTCTGAAAAGGACTCTCCTCTGTAGCCTAGAATTGGCGGTATACAGTATCGGTTGGCGAGTGCCAAAGTCACCACCGCGCAGACTTGACGGTTGGCGACATTTGCTGGGACGAGATAGTGAAGTCCAGAGATGCGGTGCGACGATGCTAGTAAATGGGAGGGGCTCGATGCATTCTTAATGTCCTGTATGTAGAGGCTTGTTGACTTTTCTGCGTCTTCGAAGACAGGTCATCATACCAGGTTCCTGCAGTTGAAGACCAGAAATATCAGCACCATTGCGATGGCAAATGCGGCCGCGGTGCTTGTGATTCCGATGTCGTTGAAGCTCCCTGCCCAGCGAGAGCATCCGCACCCTCTCCGACCACTCAGCATGGGAATCAATCGACGGGTTCAGATTATTTGTACTGAATAGCATCATCTTTCCTGGTTGGCCAGACTTGAAAATTGGAGATGGGCAAGTAAGTGGCCGATCTGCAGGTGAGGAGGCAGTTAAAGATCAAGGGGTTAATTCGTGGCGTATAATGACCAAGACAGTTGCATTTCTCGACTCAAATCACGATACGCCATGTAGATGCATAGAGTGTCATATTATCTGCCTTCCGTTGGCGCCGAGACATACATGGGGTACCTATATTGGCTCAATCACAAATTCCGAGACAATCCCGTATCATCGTAGCATATCTATGTCACATGGCAGGTGCAGCATCTGGTACCGTAAACCGATCTGGTGCTACTTCGAATTTCTGGGTGACCGAAATGGCTTTTCCACTTGGACCTCGTTTTGAAGATGCAACAGATCCTCAAACAGCAGTCCCAACGGCTGGCAGCCATGCCATCGACAATCATGCCGCATATCCTCCCTTGACGACGTGGCTTTCCCTCGCCAATAGTGATCATTACCTTAAGACACGACAATTAAATCAAAATAATTTCCTTCCGTGTGCTCCACAGCTTGTAACTTCTGAGATGTTGCTGACTTCGGGCCAAGGATCAATTAGTTATTAGCCCGGAACTCTTCTTGCAGTCAAGTTTAGGGACAAGCCTACAACCAAGTCACTGTCCAAAACACTTAGGAATATACCCTGCTGCGATGCAAACGAAGCTCTTCTTCAGCTATGCACCAAGGGCCACATTGAAGCGTTACCAGCTTGCTGCCAGGCTGCTGGTGTAGTCCACTGAGCTCCTCGTGATGGTGCACGTTAGCAACTCGCTGTTTTCATCAAAGCATAACTTAAAGCGTCATTGGTCTAGGGGTTAGGATTCAACTCTTCCATTGAGATAAGTTGAGGCTCGGATTCGAATTCCGGATGACGCACGCTTTTTTTTTTAGCAGTTTTTGTTCATGAGTGGATTTTTGTAAAACGGGGTCATTAAGCGAGATGGGGTCCTAATCCCCCTAAGATAGATAATCCAAGGGACCGGGAACAAGTACAGATACCATCCACGGTGAATAATTCGTGGGGTTCCAGAAGCTGGGCCTGTGCTGTTAGACAGGTCCAGCAACATAACCAGCTGATGCGGTTTGTTGGATGACGGAAATACCCTCTTCAAGAGATCCTTCCAGTCCTTCTGGCCTGCTCTATGTCCACCTGCTCATTTGATCTGCTCGTGATTCAGACAGCAACATCTCGTAATATGGGTGCCTCAGAGCCTCAGCAGTCGTGAGTCGTTCCTACAAATGCAAATTAGCACATACTTCAGCCTAGTCCTCGCAGGATAGAACTCACCTTCGGGTCAAATCGTAGAAGCTGGTCAATAAGACTCAGAGCTTCATCAGATACAAGTCTCTCATTATCCGGGTTGATGAAATCGGTCCAAGCTTGCTCATGATGTTGACCCAGAGTTTCAATTTCCTCATCATTCAACTCAAGGTCATATTCATTGATAAAGCGGTACAGTTTATCTGTGCCAAGGACTTCAGCAATGTGCCTTAGTTGATCAAGAAGCGAAGACCCATGGAAGAATGGTTCCTTTCTGAAGATCATAGATGCGAGCATGGCCCCGAAGCACCACATGTCTATGCTGAAGTCGTATCGTTCGTAGCTGAGAAGAAGCTCTGGTGGCTTCCAGAGGCCTACACAGGTGTCCAAGTCTTCGTCGGGTCGATAGAAGTCTGCTGAGCTCCAGCCTATTAGTCGGAGCTATAATGCGTCAGTATCCGCCAGATCATGTTGTTTAGAGTCGCACTTTTCTGTTTTCGTGGTCAATCACCACGTTGTGCGGCCTAATATCACGGTGCATGACGCCTTGGCTATGGGCGAAGTCCAAAGCTCTTAGAAGCTCGCGGGTGTAATATCGAATGTCCAGGTCATCAAACCGAGGATACAGCGTTCGAAAATCTGTGTTGTCTACGTATTCGAGAACGATGCCGATGTCGGACCCCTATGCCTCATGAGGTCAATCTTGGCTCAGGACTGGGGTTTGAAGTGTATGCGAACCTCCTCACCTTGCACGGCGTCGATAAACTTGATGATGTTCGGACCATTTCCGAGATATCGGAGTATCTCGAGTTCGCGACGGATCCTATCTCTGCTGTCCTGCTTAAATAGCTTCATAGCGTAGATGCGACCGCTTGGATCACGACATTCGAAGACGATTGCATGTCTCCCTCGTCCTATACAATCGTGTTAGTGTTTATCAAGTGAAGGCTAGACTTAGGTTTAGGTTTACCTAATCGTTTTGGGGGCGACATATCATAGAACTGCCCTGCCAATCGTCAGCAACAAGCCTGCAGCCAACTCTACCCCAGACTTACCCGCCCCCGACTCCGGATGGATTGGTGCCATCTTCACGACATTCAGACGCAGATCCGTTTTTTTTTTTCGTCCCTCAGAATCTGGGTATCATGATCGCCGATGCTCGACATCTGATGCAAGGATGAGCAGTTGAAGCAGAAAAACCCCGCATAGGGCTGACATGCTTATTCAGCCAAAATGCAGAAAGGCTGGAGGGTTACACAGGGAGCCTCAATGTCTCGTACAAAGATAATTAGACTTACATTGTCATTGTCATTTACATATTTGTGGAACACGAATAGCTCTATCCATCGGCGTTGGGGTGGAGTTTGGTGGTGAGAACTTGTCCAAGACGTAGTACAATTGCAGGGACGTCACACGTGCATCACATCCTTTAGGCTCTTGGTACAATCCACAAAACAAACATAATCCAGTGCAGAGATCATTAAAGGGACTCACTTACTTTTATATCAATATCTCCAGAGGACGCTTGTAAATTTAGCCATAACTACCAGCAGGTCGAGGTGTTCTGTCGTCGGTCACTTTAATTGTCCTACCTCCCCTGAAGCTTCACAGCTCGCCGGCAGTTGTTAGTACGACAACCTCGTTCGCTGAAGAGTCGCTCAAAATTACGGCATTTCTTCATTTGTTATTTTGACCGAGTGGCTTAGATCTATCCCTGCGGGATGATGGTTACATTTGCCGACTGAATGAATTTCTTCATTTTAGGTTTGTCGGGTTACGAAAGAGAAACCGCTCCTCGGAAGTCGCCGTGAACGAAAGCTGAAAGTTAGACTCCCAAGGCTGAATTTCTCAAGCGACCAACGCCAAGGACTGGAGTTCATTTCTGGGGCAGACCCAGTCACTAAGAACTAAGCTTATCTGATATAGGAAACCGACCAGGTCCACACAGATAAACCGTCGAAACTTGTGCCTCCAATCACTCACGGCCAATTGTATTCGGCATGTGACACGAATGTCCAAAAGCTGCAATAGCATAAGGCGGATTAAATGAGTGGCTCCACATGTGAGAGGCGCAAACGGCAAGTCTCTGCCGGTGAGGACTCGCGAAGCATTCTCAGTTAGGAGATGGCCGGATGATCTGGCGCGGCTAAAGGGGCTATAAGGGCCATGGGTGAAACTGCCTAACGCACGGCAAGGTACAGTTGTTTGATGAGCTGAAAACTTAGCATGTAGGGGGGTTGTTACTGCCCCGATCCTTTGTTATGCGTTATGGTATTAAGGCCTGGATGTCCTGGAGCTGATCTGGATGAAGGATGCAGCGACTGTAAAATCAAGTATAACGCCTCCCGTCTTTGTACGGGACACAAGGAGTCAGTGATGCACACAGTCGTGCGGCTGAACACGAGCTACCGAGATGGAGGTCAGACCGATCGTGGCACTAAATGTTTAGTGTTTCGTGAGGGCATTCAGCCTTTTGACGAGGTGGGGGGCCGGGAAATACGACATAGCCCAAACATTAACTACAATAGGAAGCCCCTTAATCCAGGCTAACAATACCGCCACAATCGTGACTCCTCGGCGCCCTTGAGACAATCTTAAATACAAAGCCCTTGGAATCCTTCTGTTGGTTCTCGCATTCATCCCATCTGTTTTGAGTAAACTCTTGTTGATAGCCATCCACTCGTTCTTCTTTCTCCGCTTCAACAACCAACACCAACACCAACACTTTTTTAATAATACCCATACCTCCAATCACAATGCGCTCTGCCATCATCCTCACTGTCGGCGCGACCGTCGTCGCTGCCTCGCACCCTGCTCTCGAGCGCCTCGAGAAGCGCGATGCTAAGGAGTGCGCTTCCGTCGCCTCCAGCATCCTCCCCGACCTCACCGCCATCCCTACCCCCGACGATACGCTCGCGAGCTTCCTCGCCAAGCAGACCGATGTCATGACCATGACCGATGCTTGTGTCATCCCCGCCGTCACTGGCTCCATGGCCAAGGAGTACACTTCCTACGCTTCCAAGCTCAGCTCTTGGTACATCGACCAGAAGGATGGCATCTCCTCTCTCCTCGATGCCTGCAGCGACGTCCCTGAGGTCAGCTCTCGCATCGCCTCCCTCAAGGAGTCTGCCACCATTTGCGACAAGGTCACTTGGGCCAAGGAGACTGGCTCTTCCTCCTCCAGCGGTGATGCTTCTCAGTCCAGCGACGCTGCTGCTTCTAGCTCCACCGCCGACAAGGGTAACGCTGCTGGTGTCAACTCTATCAAGGCTGTTGCCGTCCTCGCTGTCGCTGGTCTTGCTGGTGTCATGATGCTGTAAAAGCTTCATGCCTGATGGGGGGATAATAACGGACAATACCCGTGGGTGACGGCGTCTTGGCTTTTCGATTCATTTGGCCTGGTGTACTGGTCTCTAGTTTTACTATAAAAACACTCAATAAAGCGTTGTGGCTACTGTAGCCTTTCTGTAATTGCCTGACTTCCTTGACCCCAGCGTGCTCAAATGTCATTGACACGCTGTTTCATTGACGTGCTTTTCGCCGAGCCCTATTTCATCAATGCACGGCCGAGTGAAGACAGTCTCGGCGGAAGCGCCAATTGTTTGCATTCCCCAGTTGCATGGTTTGCAGATCCACGTGCGCCATCTTGGCAATTGACACTGAATGTCTGCCAAAATTTGGGGTAAAAATTGTTGTTGGGGCCGGGGGCCATTAGCCGCGATTAGACCTCAGCATGGCTGATGCTGTCTTACCTGTAACTATGGCTATCAACCGGAATGTTTCAGGACGAGATGACAGTCCGAGCAATATCATTCATCATGACGTCCGCCGATGGGTAAAATTTATTTCGGTCGGTTCTGATTGACGGGCTAAACTAATGGTGGTCTCATCCCGGGCTTCGGACCGTGTTTGCTAAATTTCCATTCTCAGTGACAAGGCCATCAGATATGTCTCAGATTGTCAAATGGCAGTACCAGCAGACTGCCTATTAGATCGTCACTTATCCCATCACCCCCAAAATATATGATGGGATCCGACTCTTGTTCTTTTGATATTTCAGACGAGGCGGGAGGTGATAGAGAAGCTGCGCTTGAGTATTTCCGGGCAATCTTGGAAGGCTGATCTACATGACTGCTAGCATATCGCGAGCCGAAACAGTACTCGTCCTCAAGTTGCGAAATAGGTGTCAAAGGTGAAAGAATATAGTCCATAGGAGGGTATGATGTCTGGAAGTCTTATTTTAGCTGTTAGTAAGAATCTTACAATGATGCTAGAGAACAACGGCTGGTGATGAACTTGACTCACATCTGGACTCTTCGTCCTTGATCTCGATATCCGACGACGATGGAGAATATGGATAGACTACAATATCGCGCGTGGCCTCAATGGGGACTTCTTCCTTTTTGGGTTGTTTGGATGCTTTGTTGTCTGCTTTGTTCTTCTTGCCGCTACGTTTGTCAGTGATACTGATACGGTTTGCAGACTCTGGAAGTTCACTGACGGTGACCGACGAGGCCCTATCACTACACACTCGCACGAGCTCCATTGGCAGTTACTGCAAGGCGACTTTTGCATCACATCGCATCGGACCTTTCGAGACCTGCATGTTAGGCAAGCTCTGCGAGCTCTGCGTTTCCGGCGCCCATTTGTATGCCGGGTGTACTGTTGCACTTCTGTTGATGCTGGGATATCTGACATAGTGACAAAGAACAGTTTATAGAGGCTTTAAAAGGTAAAAGTAATCATCCAAAACATGTATGACCTTACTGCGATATCTCACATATAAAGAAACTCAAAGTTTAGCTGATCTGCAAGAGGTGGCGGGTATCGGACCGCAACACGGCATTACACAACCGTGTATAGCCGCGCCGCCCGCACCCCCGCAAACACGCACCTCAAGCCCGTCCCTTAACCCATCCTGCATCTCCCTTATCGAATCAGCAAACCCTCCAGCCCATAATGTCAGACTCCCACGACGATTCAGACGGGCCTGAGAGCCGTCGCAAGAGAATTCGCCAAGCCTGCCTCAATTGCAGGAAGAAGAAAGTTCGCTGCACGGGTGAGAAACCCATATGTCAGTTTTGTAATCGGCTTGGGCAGCCTTGTGTTTATGCGGAGGATGGGAGGAGTCTTAGAAGGACGACGAATTTGGCTGTTCAGCCTGCTTTGGGGGATGTGCCTGAGGCTATCATGGTATGTGGTCCACTGTTGTTGGGGTGGTGATACTGACCGGGTAGGATAACATCTCGTCAAGGTTTGCTTCTCTAGAAGATCAGATATCAACACTACAAGCTACAGTCGAAAGGTTAGAGCCATTGCGTCTTACACAAGTTGGCGATCCCATTCTGATCAGACCATAGACTGCTGCCGCTGGTCACAAATCAGCAACCACCAAACAA
Organism: Fusarium nygamai; assembly: GCA_001262555.1. Taxonomy (NCBI): domain Eukaryota; kingdom Fungi; phylum Ascomycota; class Sordariomycetes; order Hypocreales; family Nectriaceae; genus Fusarium; species Fusarium nygamai. The sequence goes on from LBNR01000009.1 coordinate 769,270, forward strand.
ACGTACTCACTACCAAGCCAACACCCCAGCCCCCGTTCTTCTTCAAACCCCCTCCACCATACAATCTCATACCAGTGAACGCCCCCAACCAAGCTCCCTTCTCTTTGCTGCCGATGTCTACTTCCGCTACTGTCATAGCCAACCTTACTCCCTCTTTCACGAACCAACCTTTCGGCAAAAATTAGCAGATGACACGTTGCCAACCTACCTTCTCTGGGGATTCTTGTCAGCGGCAAGACGATACTCATCTCTACCAGTCACTCAAGTCAACTGTTCCGACGATGCATCTAGCTACGCTGCCAAGGCTTGGGAGACCATGGAACTTCCTTGGACTGGTAATGCGCCTCCTGAAAAGATCTTGACAGTCATCCAAACCATTATATTGATAGTAAGCACTGAGGTTCCGGGTGAGTCAATTCACCATGAAACGATAGAGTTTGGACTTCGGAATAATTATTAACAAGCCGAATTGCCTAGCCGGTCTCTGTAGCCAAGCCCATATGAAGCAGGGTTTTGCCATCCGTCTTGCCCAGAACAACAAGTTTCACCTGGAGCCCGATCCATCACTACCTCTAGCAGAGCGAGAGGAACGAAAACGAACATTCTGGTCGCTGTATCTCCAGGACAAACTCATCAGCCTTTCTCGTGGACGCTTCTCTGCCATCCGGGATGAAGAATGTAGGGTGTCTTTACCATGCTCTGAGGATGCATTTAAGGAGGGACGTGAGGAGAAAACACCATTTCTCGACGAATTGACGGGTGATTGTGTTGAACAGGAAGCTATCGACGGATGCTGCTCACTTGGTCTGATCAATGTGATGGCGTCTATCCTTGGTCGTGTCTCACATTACGTTTTGCATGATACTCAAACATCACAGATGGGACTACCTTGGTCTTCGACAGCGCCTTACGCCACTCTATCATCGGCCTTACTACAAGCAGAACACTACTTTGGAATGAATGAAGACCCGACAGAAAGTCTTAAGCAACGATGCACGGTCGATGGAGTCGTTGATCAACTACTCGCGAGCTCCTTCATCTTCGCCAAGGCTATGTTCCACTTGTCTCACTGTCTACTTCATCACCCATTCTTAATTCAACAACGGCTTCAGTCTGGTAAACAAAAGGCCCCATCAGTGTTCATGAAGACGGCCTGGGAGAAGTGCAGGACTCACGCGAAGAGCATCACAGATCTATTGGATATGAAGAGCCAGGACGTGCCTATACTAACCTCTATTTATGGATACTGTATCATGGTTGCTGGAACAATTCATGCTTTGTCTTTGAATGATGAGAGGGACCATATTCGGAAGGAGAGCCAGAAACATTATCGCGCTGCTATGGAATCATTACAAGACCTGTCATGCTACTGGAACCATGCTGCTTTAATGGTAAGCCCATCCTCTTGATGCAAATGGGAATTATGACCCTAATTCTCACAGGTAAAACGACTAGAGAGATTCCACAGTCAGTGCGAGACTCGCGGACAAGAGCTCTCACCATCAAACGTCGAACGAACCCCTGGAGACGTCAAAGCTCTATGGCAAAGTGTCGACTATACCTCGCTGTCAACACCAACAAGACCTGGAAGCCCCACGCTGGCAGGTCAAACCTCAGTTGAAGCCGATTGGGCTTTATCGACGGATATGTTTGACTTTAGTGGTTTCGGTGGGTTTGCAGAAGGAGTTGATGTTTTTAGTATCTCGTTTGTGGATGGCGATATGACTCTCGGCGACGAAATTCCGAACATGGTGCAAAATTGGGCAGCTCCGGAAAAGGCAGATTGAAATCGACTTGGATGATCGGGTACGAAAAAAAAAGAAGTCGTGAATTTTCTATCAATAGCCACCTGCCCCTCCTGCAACATTATATCTAAGTCTTGAGCATGACACGCCGATAATCAATCACTACCAAACACAATGCCGTTCTTCTTCCTCATATCCTCCATCACCGTGAGAACGCTTCGACTGAGTCCCCTCAAGTCAGATTCAGCTTCACGATCACTCTCTTTAATGATACGCCCAAGCTCCTTAGCCTCCCAAGTCAGGTTCAACATATCTGTATACTCAGGGCTGGTATCTCCCAGCTCCTCAGACTCTTGTGATCCTCTTGGAAAGAACTTCATCGTGCAGATATCTGTGACGTTCGAAGCCTGACCACCAAATATCTTGATGGTTCCCTTCTCACAGTAGATCTCGGTTGGTGCATGCGAGTCATAGATCTTGCTCGTCCGGGCCGATAGTGTAAATCTCTGCTGGTGCTTTGAAGACCCAGGCGTGTATTGGAACACGATGAGTCCACCGCCATCGACACCTGTTTCAAGAATGACAGGGAAATATGTCTGAGATGAGGGCTTGCCGAAGAGCCGGACGGCGAATGTGACAGGATAGCAACCCATATCCCATAGACAGCCTCCACTGAACTTGGGAGACGCAACATTTGGGACGTTGCTTTCTGTGACGTCTCCGAACAATGGAGAATACACTGCCATCGAGAGGCTTGCGCCATAAATCTTCCCAAACTTCTCTATTCTGGTCTTCGCATCATCAAGTAGCCTCTGAAGTGTCTTGAAGTTAGGCTCTTGAATATGACGATAAGCCTCTAGAATGAATAGACCCTTGGAGTCGGCGAGTTCGTAGAGAGCCTCGAGCTCCTTCATGTTGGAGGCGAAGGGCTTTTCCATGATGACATGTTTGCCAGCATTCAGAGCCTTGATGCCCTGTTCATAGTGCAGCGAGTTGGGTGATGCGATGTACACAGCATCAACATTGGAACCTTTGGACAGCATGGTGTCCAAGTCATCGTAAGCTTCCACTCTAGAAGTATCTTTGATTGAGGGCGTTTCGGAGATGAAAGTGTTTGCTGTATCGAGCTTTCTCGAATACACAGCCCTGAGGGTAAATAGTTTGCTCTCATGGCATGACTGCACGAAAGAGTTGGTGATCCAGTTTGTCCCCACAACAGCGAGACCAAATGGAGCAGACATGGCGAATGAGTTAATGCTGAACCTTATTTGAATGGAAATATTACTTGCAGGAAAACTGGATATTCGAGGGCGATACGATGAGTTTCTTATAACTACGAATACGGGACATCATGGCGATGACGGTGAGAAGTCCGTAACCTGAAAATTGACATTTGGGAGACCATTTGGCGGCACAGCATTTGGAGTGTTGCCTCAATCTGGTAATTGTCGGCGAGTCTAAGGGAATAAGGGCGGAAGAGTGCATTAGTGGATTACGTGAGGTGAATCTGTCGCCTATCTACTCTTTGTTTGTCTGGAGAACATCAACGACACCAGAATATGTATCGCATTGACGTCATAAAAGGTGATGCCGAATGAGCCGTTTGCATAACAATACGGCATCTGTCAAAACCATGTGGAAAGTGCCGAGGCGTAGCTGATTGGCTGGTGTATTGAACGTTCATAATGCCGTGACCGGGGTCGTATAAGAGCCCGAGATACCGAGTTTACTACCGACACATGGAGATTTCCAACTCTTACAATACTTCAACACATACTCTGACAAACTCACTCAGCGAGATTATTTAAGTACTAGAGAATAATAGTCGGTAATCATGAATGGTGGCTCGGATTTCCAGCAGCTTCAAGACTCGCCTTATCATTCCGATGCCTCCGTGCCAGCGCCCAAAACGCCTCGGGTCTTGGCGTGCAACCATTGTCAGCATCGCAAGGTGAAATGCAATCGAGTATTCCCTTGCAACAACTGCATAAAGGTATACCCTAGAACCTGAGAAGATGATTTTGAAACTAAAATGTTCAGGCAAATGTACCATGCGTGCCGTCAACGCCTGCTCCAGCTCGCAAGAGAAGAGCGCCAAATGCGCTACTCCAAGAGAGGATCAAGAACCTCGAGGCTCTACTGGAGCAGTACACTTCCCAAGACTCACCTAGGCAAAGTTCTGACACAAATGGATTGACTCCTCATGATCCGATGGAAATATCTGCCAGGTCTTCACCAGGTCAATCTAACGGACACGGCGCTCAGACACCAACTGGCCCTGGGAAGTTGGTAGTTCGGAATGGCGGGTACAAATTCCTGGATAGCTACATCTGGGGCAGAATACACGAAAATGTCAGATATCCTCTTCGATATACGGTCTCCAAGGCTACTTGCTAACGGCGAGTGCACAGATCTCAGAAATGCGTCATATTCTCGATGAGGACACGTCAGATGAGGAGACCTGCCATCCAATCGATTCACCCGCTCCCCACGAAGACGATGACCTTCTTTTAGCCAGGACTTCCGATCTGGGTATCAATGATCAAGCTCCTTTGCCTTTCCAGATCCTTCGCCTCTGGCAGGTGTTTCTCGAGAGAGTCAATCCTGTTACAAAAATGCTCCATACCCCAACTACAGAGCATTTGGTAATCGGGGCAATGACAAACCACTCCGATATATCGCACAGGGACAGAGCACTTTTATATGCTATCTATCTTGTTTCTGCCGTCACTTTGACCGGGGAAGAAGCAATGACAATGCTGGGCTTGCATAAGGATGAAGCATTACAGATGTTCACCCAAGGCCTGAAACTGGCCCTGAACAAGGTCAATTTCCTTAGGAACTATGATATGGTCGTTCTCCAAGCTCTTGTGTTATACTTGGTAAGGACACCTCCACTGACCACGCCGGACTAAAGAGCTGATCATTTTACAGATCGCCTTAGGAGGTCGCAGTAATCATGACGCTGTATGGGTGCTCAGCGGCGTTGTTATCCGCATAGCTCACAAAATGGGCGTCCACCGCGATGGGGAAGCACTCGGGTTGACTCCTTTCGAAACAGAAATGCGGCGTCGATTATGGTGGCGAATCATCATACTGGACTGCATGTACGCGGCAACATCTGGAATGAACCCGACGCTGTTACCGCTGGGTTGCGACACCCAGCTTCCTCATAATATCAACGACGCGGACTTTTCCCCAGAGTCCAAGGTGATCCAGAACAAGAAGGGCACCACAGAAATGGCGTTTGCTCTGGTTCTCTATGAGATCGTTCACTTCGTCAAAGACCATCAGATGTCCGATTTCGAACACCTTCTGCTAGGCCATGACGTGGAGCCTGGAACGCCTGAATATGATATCTATCACGAGTCTTTGGTCAAGTTGACACATCTCGCTGATGAATTCGACAAAAAGATGAGTGAGGTTGAGGAACAGTACTGTGATCCATCAGGAGGTCCGCTTCACGTCTACGCCCTGGCCTTGAGGCCTCATATTATGAGAGAAGTCAGGACGATGGCAACACCGATGGAGAAAACACCAGAATGGGGGACTGAAGTCAAGAATTCTCATGATAACTTCTTTCGCATCTGGTTGGCACATAATGAGAATGAACAGGCGCTCCATGATCTCATAGCAAACGGTCCTTTTGCCCACGTATCAAAGTCGCACTTTCACTTCGATTCACTCATCTTTCTTGCGGGTCAGCTTGTTCATCGCTCACCAGTTGGGTCTTTTACAGAGCGAACCTGGACCATTTTTGATAAGTTTTACCGCCAGCATGAGGAGCTTTGGAATCTGTCTCAGCATAAGAACTTTCAGCTCGCGAGATTGCTGCTCAAAGCTTGGGAACCACGACAAAGGGCGATGGAGCAGCTTGGTACTCCATTTGAGGTGCCTGAATGTGTGCAGAAGCTACGGATTGCTGTCCCGCAGGCTGGATTGTCATGGATGAGCCCTAGAGAGATGCCATTTCAGCCCACGAATGGCGGTGGCCTAGGAGGTATGGATCAGATACAGATGGGCACAAACGGGAGTGCCGCCACGGATATGTTTCAAAGCCCGACTATGACTGGAGACTGGACCATGGCTGGTAATCTTCCGACCATGGACAGTATGGATACGCAGACGCCAGTGCTTCCGATCTTCGGCTTCTTCAACAGTACTACATGGTAGGGTTTACGTTTCTTGGGTAATTGTGCAGGATTACGGGTAGTTGGGAGTTCTGAACTCCTAATGGATAATAAGTATCTGTATTCTATCTCACGCAAGTTAAACGCCTTTGTCAATTTACCCGTCGATCAAGTTCACAAAATCATGAGAAAGAGGCTTCTCTTCAACCCAAGCTTTGATACCTTCAGCAAACAATTCTGGAAATTGCAAATTCCAGGCATGAATAGCTCCCTTGATAAGAACTGCGGTGCTCATCTTTCCATCCTCGCGCCCTCCCTTGCGAAACGTCAGAGCCATTTCCTTCGCACCATCAAAATCATCACCTTGATCTCCAGCGGCTGCCAATATCCGCTTATCCTTCTCAGCAACTGCTTTGACGTCTTCGTACTGCCACTTGGCAAGCCCGGCGTAAGCATCGTTGACCAAGTTCCAATCATTATTGGCAGCGATTTCGTTCTGTAGCTGGGTATGAGCCTTGAGACCCTTCATCCAGACGCTGAGAGTGTAGAAACCACTGTTAAGAACGAGTTTGAGACCGTAGTGTAAGAGACTGGGTCTTTCTGCTGCCCAGACTTGCCATGGTCGGAATGGGGTTGAGCCAGTGACGAAAGCCGATCTGACGAGGTCTGGATGTCGGCGGATTAGTTCCATCGTGGTGAAGCCTCCCAGCGAAAGGCCGACAACGTGCGCTTGTCCGCCCTTCGCATGTTTTCGGATGAGATGCGCGACAGAGTTTGCAGCGAGCTCGATTGACCATGGCCCTATTTCTCTCGATCGAGAATGTTTTGGGAGATCTGGGACGATGAGATGGTAGTCGCTGAGGTAGGGAATAACGTGCTCCCATTCGAGGTTACAGCTGAAGAGACCGTGGAGTAGGACGATTGTTGTTGGAGAGCTGTCATTGTACGACTTGAAGAAAAGCTCTTGCAGGGGCTCAGATGCTTGCGGCATGGCTACAGATGAACTCTAACAGCAGATTATCTGCAGAATGTTATTCACTCAGATTACGGTGGTTGTTAGGTAGGACTTCAGCTTGAGCCGTGCCACTGAATTGAGTCGGCTAAGATTTATCCGAACGCAGCATCCCGCTTGTTCTGCCTTGGACAAGTTTGCCTGGGCATAGCTCAAATGACCCTAGGCGAGAATGAATCTGCAGGTACGAAGGGAAATAAACTACTAACTCTAATTATAACCGCGGGAACATGGAAGTTGATTCAGGATCTGAAGATACTGGGATTAAGCGATGATAATAGTGTTGGGCGGACATGGACACTGTGGCCTCAGCACTGCCAACAGCATGTCATCCAATATCTGGAAGGGTTCATGGAGGGTCGCTTGCGCGTCTTCGCGTTTACCAACACCTTCAGCTAATTAAAATGATCCGATTAATCTTCGCACCTCATAAAAAACAATTTTCGTTCTCTACTTGACTTCTTTGTCTTTGCAATGAAATTATTCACAGTGTCTTTTTGACAATGCAGCGTCGTACAAGCCGCAGTCAAGAGCTGGCTACGAAATGGCTACAGAGCCTGCAGCCTCTAAACACACTGAAGAAACAACGCTACAGAACAAAGGATCGACGCCAATTCTCCACAATGCGGCGGCCTCCTCCCCTGAAGCAGATCAGGCGGAAAACAACGACGATAAGAAATATCTGACAGGTTGGAAGCTTCATTCTTTAAGCGCAGCGTAAGTGAATTATGAAAAATGACGCTCCAATGATTTTAAGCTTATCGTGCTAGACTCTGGATCAGTCTCTTATTATCAACGCTCGAGACCACCATCGTCAGTACATCGTTGGTCTCCATCACCAATGCCCTCGATGGCTTCATCCTTCGCGATTGGATCGTCACATCATATGTACTGACATACACGGGTGCGCGCATTGCCTCTTTCTCATGAAAAACGCTTTATTGATAGATACAGGCTCCTTGACCATTTATGCCAAGCTCAGCGATGTTTTCGGGACGAAGACGATGCTTTTGCTTGCACTACTCATTTTCACCTTGTTTTCTGGTCTTTGTGGTGCTGCAAACAATGTCGTTGACCTGTAAGAAAAGTTCACACCCAGCCTGGTGCCTTGCTAACACCTCTCAGTATTATCCTTCGAGCGTTTCAGGGCATTGGCGCATCAGGTATCTACGCCATGATCCTCGCAATCGCTCCGAGCTTGGTACCGATCAGCAAATACGCAAAGTACATGAGCGTCATGTCGACAGTCTTCATCACCGTAAGCGTTCTGGGCCCTATTCTTGGTGGTGTTATTAGCCAGCACTCAACCTGGCGCTGGGTCTTTCTTCTCAAGTACGACTCTGCCTTTATGCTGCATCGTGACATGCTAACACAAGATCATAGTCTTCCTGGAGGAGCCATAGCATTTGTCATGGTTTGCTTTTCCCTGCCAGCTTCAGAAGAGTCATCCAATCTCTCGCTTCTGAAAGTGTCGCGGGCAAAGGTCCGACGCTCGAACTGGGTCCGCATCGATGTGCTTGGAATAGTTCTTCTCCTTGCTGCCTCTGTTCTGCTTGTGTTCGCACTTGAGGAGGGAGGTACTCGATACTCATGGAGTAACGCGATTGTCATATCCACACTGGTCCTGGCAGTTACACTCTTCATCGCTTTTGGGTTCTGGGAAGTGTACGTTGAAAAGTCGCCCAACAAGCAAGAGCCTGTATTTCCGCCGAGTATTTGCAAAGATAGGATCTCAAGCGCCATGCTGCTGTGAGCCATGCACCCTTCGACCTCTCTCCAAGCACTAACTGATCGCGCAGAACTACATGTTTCGTCGGCTTCCCTTTCGTCTCAATGGTCGTCAATATTCCACAAAGGGCGCAAGCAGTTTATGGCATGTCACCGTCTCGCGCTGGCATCATCCTACTACCTATGATGCTGACTTCTCCTGCCGCAACTGTCCTCTCAAGTTACTTGACTGGAAACGCCAAGGTGCCGCCTGCTTATCTGATAATGATCGCTGTGGTGCTACAAGCGTTGGGCGTCGGTTTGACATGCTCACTGTCTACAGATGCAACTCACATGCCAGATGCTCAGTACGGAAATGAGGTGTTGATGGGAGTCAGGTTCGGTATGGGTCTGGCCACCGTCTTGACCTTTGCTAGGGTGGTGGTTTCTGAAGTAAATCTGCGTAAGTGACCTTTTACCGGTGAGATTTGGGAGTGCTAACTAACTGTATAAAGCTGTGATGATGGGTGCATTGACTCAGATCCGTGTTCTCGGTGGCACCGTCTCACTTGCAATCTGGTAATCTCCATACGTCACGTTTCTGCCAAACATGAATTACTGACAGGTCCGCAGCGCTACACTTCTCAACAATCACGTAAAACCGAAGCTGACCGATCTTGTCTCTCCGGAGCAGGCAGCAGCTATCCTTGACTCCGTATCTGCGATAAATGATCTAGACAGCCCCCAACAGCTAGCCGTGAGAAAAGCATTTGCCGAGGGCTATAATCTGCAGAATATTTTCATGGCGGCCATTTCTGCTGCGGGTTTGATCGCTTCTTTATTCTTGTTGGAGAGACATCCACGTATAGCAAAGTAGACTGCCTGAAGTTTCCATCTCTCACAGCGGGATCTTTTCTGGGCATGGACTGTAGAAAAATATTTTAACTGATGGGTTGATCAGAGAACGTTTACTTTTTACTATAAGGATACGTGAGTGTTAGGTTAATATACAGAAGTACAAATTACTAATATATTATTGCTTGTTAAAGCTCCGTTGGCAACACTGTAAGAGCTTTGAAGACGAGATGCATACTGGTTAAGACTTACCCTTTCGCTGAGAGACAGGCTGGAACACTGCGACCTCTGTGGCCATTTGAGCAGATTAGCGCCAGCAATGGATAAGCTTACTGCGAGAAGGAATATCCGCCATCAGTCGTGTGGGTGGGGGTGCTCAAATGTGCAAGTGGAACAGTGCCTAAGGAGGGCGTACCGTGTGCCTCTGCGCCACGCAACTCAGAGCCTTGGCAATTATATGTATTACAGTAATCAGATTTATCTCATAAATGCATATTTGAATATGCAAATGTCAGGCATCCGGCTAAATCCGCCTGTCAGCATAAAGTGTGTCTGCCCGGCCTTGCCCATCCTTTATCTCCCAAGTCCTTGTTGACTGTTTCCACCAGAGCCGCAAAATGATAGTCATCGAGCCTGACCACTTTGCATTATGGAGCTTTCTCATAAACATATTTTTGAGTGCTGTGATAGCATTCTTTTTCATTAGGCAGGCGGGTAGATTGACTCCGGTAAAGCTCCTGTTCATGGGATTGGCGTTTGTTTTATGGCAATCTAATGTGTTTCCTAGGGTATAAGAAAAAGACGGCAAGAGGACTCAAAGAGATGGGAAGAAGTGAAGAATGAAGCGAGGAGATCTGGAGAGAAAATAATTATAACGCGAAGTGACGCAACCACCGGCGCCAACGTGATTCAACAAATCCCAGAGACATCTCAGCCATCTCATGACGGTTGCCATGAAGGAAGCAACCAAGATCAAATGGACATTTCTCCCGGAGAAGCAAAACAGAACCATAAAGGAAACGAGGATAAGGTACCAAGAGCTGAGCCAGAGCCAGATTATTTAGATCTGCACCAGGAATCCAGGGCCCAAACCCCATACGACACCACTTCGCCAAACACAGGCTTTGTCTCATCCTCCGTCTTAACTGCTACAGCAGGAGCTATGAAAATAGCACCGAATGTTCAAGTGAGAGTCAATTCATCTGTCGAAGTCTCAAATGCAACTGCAGCTTGGATATTCGGAGTCATGGCGACTGTTATAAATGGAGTGACAGCGTTTGCGACGCGGCAAACAGCCAAAGCAAGCAAAAGAAGCGCTATTGCGGGTGAGGTGGCGGCTAATGCGAGTAAAAGAAGCGCTCGAGCAGCAGAGGAAACCTGCTTGATTGCTCAAAAGCATTTCGAGGCGACCGTCAAGGACAACCAGGGACGGCCGCCTTCTCCGGCAGCATCTCAAAATATGTCTGGGCATGGAGCAGTAGCTTCAAGCATTGAACAACCAAAACAAGACACGAGATCTGGACCGGCAGTTGCTTCAGACACTGGGACGGCGGTCTCGCCATTGTATGTTCGACCTGCCGTACTGTCACCCGGACTGCCTAAGAACCGTTCTGGCCGAGTGTTAAGAACGATGTCAGACCCGACGCCTGGAAGAGGAGAATGGATTGATTCATCACTCGACCTATCGAGTGCAACAGCGGAACCGAAAATAGTCTGGCCAGAGGTTCCGACCTGTGAGTTTGGAAAGCCATGCAACTGTAAGATTGTTCCTAAGAATTGAGGAAAATAGAATATTCAAATATTGAATGTACAGCTTAACCCGCGTTTAGTGCGTTTCGTTTTCTTGCCCTTTCCCCCTGGCTATCTGTCTGTCGCATTTCTGGTACTCCATCTACCCATTTCAACCAACGCATACGAATTGAATGCCTCTTCCAGAGCTTGATTCGTGAACCTGTCCCCAGGCAACGCTTAGCGTCAACTCTCACACCACAATCCACAAAGATTTCCTCCAGCATTATCTTCATCATGCCTTCTAGCTCAGACTCACAGTTAATGCTTTCAACCTTTCGCCTCACTTCCTTCTGCCAGTTTGCGTACCATTCGTCTCTTTCAGAGTCGCATTTAGGCTTGGGTGCCCTTTTTTATCAAGTCCGTACATCTTCTCAAGCACAATAATGCCCGTGGACCACACATCAGACCTGTCATCGACCACATCGGCCGTTTCGTCAAAGATCTCGGGGGTCTTATAATATGCTGTTCCATAGAAGTACTCGGATTGCTCGGTGTATTTGCCTGCAATACCAAAGACTGCAAGAACAATCTGGAAGTTCTCCGGGTTCCGCTTTCTGACTAGAACATTACCTGGTTTTATGTCCCGATGCAATATGTCGAACTTCTTAAGCTGCAGAAGTCCCATGAGGATTCGTCTGAAAGCGGTAACAGACTCCTCCTCAGTGAGGGCACATCCATCTAGGCTCCGAAGTGGATATATCGGCATAAGTATCACAAGAAACCCAAACCCATCGCGTACTATACCTAGTACTCCGACAACGAAGCGCTGTGCATATTGTTAGAATAAGCTTCTAAGGAAGATACAGAACATAGAGAATCTCTTGACATGTAAGCGAATTCCCTTTTGACTTTTTCCCCGGCACTATGCCGGTGAGGGTCGTTTTTCGATGGTTTGATAGCTTTTCCAGCATATGTTCGACCAGTGGCGTATTGCTTAAATTTGTAAACCGCTCCAAACCCCCCTTCACCAAGAAGTTCTTCTTGATAATAACCTTGTGGCTCGAGTAATGGGAATCTACTTCCCACTGTAGATGCAACCGGATGGAACCAGGACGCACTTTGGACTAGATTCACAATGTATAGAGGATGAGGGGGACTCTGATGATGGTTCGGAAATATAATTCGAAAAGAAATTGGCCCTATACTTATCGTCACATTCTTCCATGGCGCAACGGAACCTGGCCGGAATGCAAGAATAGAGCTACCACAGAAAGCTTCTGATTTGTTTTGATCATCGAAGCTAACAGAAATCATAGGCTGATAGTAGGTTTCTGTGCTACTCAAACAGCGGGATAGAACAACATAAGGCGTATGCTCGCCATAAACGCTTAGTTCCAGGGCTTCTGGCTCAGCTAGAAGATCTTTCCCCAAGTAGACAGTAGATGTTGGATCACCCCCAATCGTCCAGCGAGGCCTCCTGTATTCAGGCTGCCTGACTTTGTCAGGATATCCAGACTTACGTCGAGGATGTTGAAAATGGATCTTGAGGTGTTCATAGTCGTCCCAATTCATCCCTATGTCCCAGGTTTGCCAGTCACTGAGCGGAGTACTTGGTTCGTAATGAAATGGCGCATTTTCGGGAAGTCGAAAGGCTCTGGCTGCGTTTATTTCTAGTGGGAAGAGAACAGCAAGAATATCCGAGTCCATTGTTATCTCAACAGATTGCCGGATGCGTCTTGAACGTAGGAGGCTAGTGTATAGGTATGATGAGAATTCAGGGAATTCACCAGAGAGCCGGCATACGGAATTCATGTGATGGGAGCTGGAACGGGAGAAGGGATAAGACCTGTTGAGATTGGTCTTGAGAAGGATTACAACGCATGAAATTACAAACATTGTACCACCTTGCGGATATCATCAGGGACGTCTATTGGTTGCAAATGGTGGGATGAAATAAAGTCGTAGGGCATGATCCAATGGTTTAAGCCACATAAGCTGACACGCATGAAAGGGCTTTTCAGCCGCACAGAATACGTAACAAGATAGAAGTAAAATGCCTCTACTGCTGATGGATCACGTTGGTACTGGTAACAAATATTAGATCTTGCAGGTCTGTTTTCCATAACCAGTGTTGAATTCTCAGAATAGCTATTTCGTGCATACATGGCTAATGATTCAAAGAACGTCACTTGTCTTTCGGCTTCCTTGGACGTTTCTCCGAAGTATCTAACTCTTCCTGAGTAGTTGTTTTTTACTTAGGTTGTTGATTTGTTGCATGACCCGTGTTTTCAGATGGGTTGCGCACAGTTGATCCTGATTGCGGTATTGTGACCTTCTCTTTTTCCACATTCATCATGAACTATGGGTGTTAGTGCATCATGGTGACCTTAACACTATTACTAACCAATGAGAGGTAGATAAACTTAATGTTGTAAGGGAGTAGGGTTGCTAAGCCAGTTCTTGAGATGATGTATGAAAGTTTTGATCAAGGCGATGGTTGAGATAAGGAAAGCACCTCTATATATGCTTTGAGATGAAGGAAAGCCTAGACGAGTTGGAATTTCTGAGCCTCAAACAGCCCCTCTCTCATGCAAGCGAATCCAAATCCAGTCATCAGAGAATCAACATATGCAGCACATACCACCACGTGTTGCTAACCCATTGGACGCAGGATCAGTGGCGTGCAACAGCCTTCAAGGAGGCACACAAGGTCAGATTCTTGGACAGCTTTTGGCCTCGCCTATGCCGATCTCGTAGTTGAGCTGTCTTTTGCCCAAGTTGGTTGGCTTGACCACGAATATTGAACGGTTCACTAATGCTGATGCCATAGTTCTATATCTGTAGCCGAATCTTTTGATAGGGCTCTCAACAGTTTAACTCGGGGCTGGTTCATTGTCCGATGATTCAAGTGGCAGTTCATCGAGAAGTTCTCGGAATGAATCATCGACTTTGTGACCAAGAAGACCAAGAGAGCACGTCCGGCGAAAAGATTCACCCGAAAGTCTATTCGGCAGCGCTAAAGCTGATAGTTCCTTGAAAACTAGCGGAAGTTGTCGGTATAAGTTTAGGTATTCGAGGTTCGCAATTCGGGATTCGTCTCCCATCCGCTCGGCGTCGGCATTGATCAACGGGTCTTTCAACCCTACTACTTTACCAAAGCAAATCTCCGAAGTAAGTAGTATTTCCTTTCCACAGGATTGTTGAAAACTCACTTGAGCGACTGTGGTACCCCTGGCTCGTTGTTGGTCATAAGAGGTTGGTCGATCCGCTATGATAGGTGTTTTATACGTGTCCCAATTCGGAACCCATGATGGCAGATCCCACTGACAGGTTCTGTCTGCCGCACTGACATCAGAAAGAACATCAAGAGACGAACTAGGCTCAATAATGGCTTTGACCGAATCTGTGTAGACTCTGGAGATAGATCGTGTATAATCGATTTTGAGCCGCTCAGAACAGCTATCTCTCATGTCCGAGGCCGCCAAGATAGGAAACACTTTGTCCCTTGGATCTGCGCAGAGTCTTGACTAGCTATGTCTCAAGAGACTGAGCAACGGCCAAGAACCTTGAGTCCTAGGACTTCGCAAAGCTGAGTTTCCCAGTTGGGAGAACTTATGGCCAACTCTGAAAGTAACGTTTCGGAGAAAGAGAGAGCAACGCGACAGACTGATACAGAGAGGAAAGAATTAAGGCTTAATAGTGCTCGAAGTCTTCGTGCTTGATACTTCTTCTTCATGACACTTTTCGTCCTGGGGTTCTGAAGTATTTCCATCACAGCTTCAATATCCCCCTCTGAAATGCAAAGGGCACCCGACTGCAATTTCCAAACTCGGGCCAAGCTGACCTCTTGGATAATCCAAGCTCTTCGCCAATATGGTGGACGGTCTCGTTCGCCGATGACAAGTTGAAGAGAATAGAGACCATCTTCAAATACTTCTTCAAGGTCCTCTTTGCTTGGGCTGTCCAACAAGAGTGCGAATAGTTCGTCTGTCGAGCATGACCTGACCAATCCGATCAATGACCTTGCCTTTTTCATCTGTTCAACGTAGTCGATGGGATCATCCTTTAGCCCAAGCCATGAAATGACACACGAGGCAGAGGAATAGATCCGGCCCATCAAACGAACTTGCGAACTGCGCTCATCGACATCGGATTGATTGATGCAGATCGCGTCGATCCAGAGGGAACGTGGCTTTGAGTCATGTCTCAGATACGTCAGGGAGTCTTTCAGATTTTGGGTGATTTGTAGCGTGGTTTTATTCACTGCGATCGTTGCCTGATCTTCAGAGCTACCCCAAGCGTAGGAAAGGGCTTCGTAGTCGATATTATCTTCCAGAAGGTTGAGAGTTTCCAGCTTGCAGCTAATCATAGTGCCATGGCTTTTTGGTAGCAGTATGCAAATACTGATGTCAGAATGTTTCTCATTAGAAGTAAGAGGATGGTAAAGACTCATCATTCCGATAACGAAAGCTGGGTCTTGAGGACGGAAGATGTGATGCAATCGTTGAGTTCTAAAACCCTGACGAGATTTTTATTTCAGAATACTGCGGTAAGGCGGTTGCACTATTAACGCGTTGGGTTGTGAAATAGCCTAAGACACCGTTTTGTGGAGGCTGCGTATGGAAATTCATGCCCAAGGCAGACTAAGTAAGTTGACCTTGTGCAACTACGAAGAGACCGGGATGGAGATTCTGGAACAATACAAAGGGTTTATAAGTAAGAACGCTTTATAGCTTTTATAAGAATATTTATATATTAAATTATTGTATTGTAGTATCTTAAACTACATGGTGCATGGAAAAGGGATCCTCAGAGTCGCTAGACAAACTATGCCTTTGATCGTCTTTTCCTTGTATTACCACACGGTGTGTTCCTGAGTCATGTCCTAGCTGCGGCCGGCTTCTCTTTTGGTCGACATCGGTACGCACTACAATTGTGGACTCTAAGGGACGTAACTGATCATTACTCTCAGTTGAATGAAGCGTTCTGGGCAGATCATGCATTTCATGGCTCCGAGAGGTACCTGTTTGGCGACCCGTGGCATTGGTCCTCGAGTTTTTATGTCGTGCATACGAAGACTGGTTATGGCTAGAGCCGCGGTCATGGCCTGATAACAGTGGCCGGAGAGTTGGAACACAAGCGCAGATGATACCACAGCACAACTCGCTGACTGACCAAGATGCTGATTCGACATTATGCCATGTGATATCCGTGCCAATGTTGAGGAACTTGATACGAACGAGTGAGATAAGACATGTGCTATTTCGTGTTAGTCGTACAAGACAAGCTCGGATATATAAGACACTCACAATATTCCGAGGCAAAAGACAGACATAAGAATCCACTTTTGTCGTCGACCGAGCTTCAGACTGCGAAGAACGGGAATCGGCAGGACCATGATCAGGATATCAGTCAAAATATTACCCGCCGCGCCGCCATAAAATGAAGATTTGTTGAGAATACAAGTGCCCTTGATCGTGACATCCCAAAAGGATGCGATAGGCCAGCACATAAAAGTATTGAGAAAGATCTGGGAAAGACTCCAGCAAGTGACGAGGATGACAGATGCGATGTATGTCTTCTTATACTGGCGTACAGGTATCGCTCGGTAGTACTGGAGGAGAAAGACTGTCTTGATGACTGCTAGGGCGAAGTTGTAGACGACGGTTGAGAAGTAAAACATCTGGTTGGCTTAGCTAGGTTGTTGAATGGGTACCAGAAAAGCTTACCCTCAAGAAGTTACTAATTTGTTCGCCCGAAAGTGTAGATATATGAGAGCCAAGGCCATTTCTAACGTCTATAGTATGTTAGTAAACTGTTTACGAAAAAGTTACTTTGATAAGGTGTCTTTACTTGTTGCAATAATACAAGCGTCAGCGATCGTCAACAACTGTTTGTCATTAGCAAGAAGATCTCCCAACATTGCATGAGACACCCACGCAAGCAAGGATCGCACATGCGTCATCGACGCCAAAGTTCCTCAGCATGATGGCCCGGGCGTAAACTCGCAGGGATACCACGATAAGAGAGATCGACGACAGGGTCGCCATAACAGCGATGGCCACCGCACCCCTGGACTCCGAGGCATAATCTGAAGCAGCCATGGCCATAGACGTCTTGTATGAAGGAGTGACAACAAGCACAAAATGGAACATTCACCAAGCTGCAGAGCAGCGGCTTGGCAGACATTTAAGTCAGTAGAAAAAAAACCGACGCCAGAAAGTGGCTAAAGGGCTAAGGAGTCGAGAATCGATCCAGATCAGGCCATCGAGTTGTGGGCTGCTTACTTGACGCCATTTCGTCCCAAGTTATGAACGATCGGAACATGCTGCCATCAACGAGAGCGATCGGTTAGCTGGAAACAGCTATGTGGCTTTGGGTGTAGAGTGATAAGGTTCGTTAGCCAGGGAGCAAGTGGCTGTTGGGCTTTCAAGCAGCAAATCAACATGGAGAGCGGGTTCGTCTCACAATTTCAATCACGGACCCGTTCCGAGTTACTGGATTTCGAGAATTCGAGCCACTGAGTCAGTTGTGGACGATTCACAGACGCTAGCACGGGGAAGAAATCCGCGGGTTCGAGGCCTGCGGAATTAGTGTGAAACGCCAGATGGCTGTTTCTTACCCCAAAGGAGCTGTTATAAGCTACAGCAATTGGGCGCTGTGAATTAAAGAACGGGGAGGGAGACAAGGTTCAATAGTTCAGGGGAATGGCCGTGTACTGAGCGACTTATAATGCAAGGGACATCCACGACTTCACCATTGCCGCTTGTTTCAATGGCTCTAGGGACCAGTTGCATTATCTTTGGGTGGTATGCTTAGACATGACGTGTGCTTGAATATGACCACGGAACCGTTCTTGGCGTGATGAAACAACCTGAGAACAGTTAAAATGACTGAGACTAGGTTTGAAAGCTGGTGAAATTATTGCACCCTGCACTGTTAGATCATAGGTCAATACAATGTTGATGTTTAATGTTTAGTCATTCCAAAGTCTTTGCAGAATCTTAAGGAAGCTCTAAAATTCACAACTAATAGGCCAATAGCTGAACAACATCATTTCCCCTTCCAGGCACTTTCCATGACCTCTAAAGGCGTTGTGACTTTTAGGTCCGGAAACTTGTCGTCTAAGGATGGAAGATCTCGAGGCACAAGATACCTGCCTATGCCAGCTTGATAATGAATCATGGCGAAGAATGCCTCATCGCCTTCACCGTGGCCAATCGAAGGATAATCTGGAAAGAATGAAATCTTACCAGACTTCAACTTCTCCAGGCTATCAACAGCAACATCAAATTTGGTACCTAGTCGTAATTAGTAACCAGTGGCCGATAATAATGGACATACTCTTACCTCTGGCCTGCTCCGCAGCCGACACCAATTCGTTGAATGACAAGGTGTTGGCCCGAATGGCACTGATTGTATCCCACTTCTCAAGATCCATCAGGCGCGCGACAAATCGGGACATATCCTGAGATGTGAGGAAGCTGGCTTGAATACTTCCATCGGCTGGGATGACCGCCCATTTACTTTTCATGTTGATGATATTGATCCATGGCTCGAGATTACACTTCCAGTGCGGCATGCCGTAGTAGTCGAGAAACCAGCCGTTGGCAATGCGAGTGTACGTCAGGTTGGTCCTTTCAAGCTCATCGATGGCTCCAAAGGTGTATCTGGTCAATGGCGAGAGTTCAATATCCCTATACCGATGGTCAGTCATGCTCGAGGAGTCCCGGGATTACTTACTCTTTAACATGTAACATATCGAAGCTGCTGATGACGAAGCGCTCGGTGGTTGAAGATCGTTCAGCGGCCTGGATTAGATTCTTCTGTGCCTGATTTGCCTCTGGTGAAACGACGCTGATAGCGCAAATGAGAATGTTGACTCCTGCAGCCTCTAGGGCTTTCGTGATAGCATCTGAGTCATTATAATCCACTTTGAGGTAGTTTACTGCGCCTTGAGGCGGTCGTTCCTATTGCTGGTCAATATCAAACCACTAAGTGTATCGAGCGCAAAAGACTTGCTTACCTTTCTGGAAAGAGCATACACTTTGTGTTTCCCATACTCTACGAGACCATCGACGATGGTGCTACCCACGCTTCCAGTTCCGCCGGCGACTGCAACAACTTTCATGATAATATTCCAATCGATTCAATAAAGACCTGAGCAAGTTTATAATCCAAAGTAATGATCTTGTAGGCAAGAAGGAGACCTAAGTGAAAATGCCTTTGCTCTTGGAAACCAGGTGATTTTTATCATGATAAGCCTGTTTTATAGAGGGGTAAAGTAAGCAGGCTTTGACGATTGACAAATACGGAAGTTTTGCCAATCGTCAGGTTAAAGCATTGCGGGGTGTATTACCCGTTACGGTAGTAACTTCAACCTCGCCACCTCAGATTTAACGACTGCTGACCGCCACCAAACGTAGCAGCGGCTTGAAAAAATGGACTGGTGAGAAGCAAGGGGAGATCTGATGGCAGCGATCGTCCCGCAAACCCTAAATTCTAGACATGGATAGTGACAAAAACAAGGAAGATATTCGATGGAAAGAAGTTCAATTTATGGCTTTTCGACTATCATAAACCCGATAATTGTAACTCCATGCGCCGATCCGTCAGAAGCTGTTCATCACAACTGACTTCGCTCATAAACAAGAGGATCATCAACCTCAACCACCTCCTTCATATTCTCCCATAACTTCACCGATTCAAAAATAGTCTCGCTCGCTCCATTTCCTTCAACAAACCAACTCAAGCCCGTGCAATCTCTTGTATCCGCATAAACCATAGTCGACAAAGCGAATCGATCGTTGGCAAAGACCTCGAGAACATCGCCGTCGCAGAAGATTCTCAGGTGTAGCTTCTCCAACTCCTCTGAGCCGTTTCTGCCAGAGTAGAAGAGAGTGAAAGGCCCGGAAACAGCATCCTTTTCGATGTCGGTTTCGTGGTTGGATTTGCTACGGTCGACGGTGATCTTCTCGCTTTGGGGGGAGAAATGGATGGCTGTTCCTTCAGACAAGTCTCGGTTGTGTCGAATCCAGAATCCAAGGGCCTGATCGTTGGGCGATACCTTGATCGTAGCTTCGAGCTCCCAGCTTCCGGTATGCGTATCTACAAGCTTTCCAAGATTGGCGTTGCTGTCAATGTTGTTCCAGTAACTAGGCTTGTCCCTTCGAAGTCCTTGCAGATCTGGCAGTGGTCGAATTCCCAATGTCTGAACTGTGTTTGACCCTCGCCCATTCTCAGTGGCCTTGATGCAACCAACATCAGCCAATGATGAAGTTAGAGTCCTCGTTACATTTTCGACCGTGTATAAGAATAGCTCTCGAGGGATAGAGAAGTATCCGGTCCAACCCTTGGATTCGCGTCGGGCCAAGGTAAGCTCGTCCTCCTTCAACCATCCCCAGACGATCCTGTTCTTTGTGATAGGATGCTCGTAAGAGTTAGGTGCATATAAACATCCGTGGTCGAGAATCCCGCTGTACTCAGGCTTTATCCGGGGTCCTTGCTCGGTCTGCTCAAGAGACCCAGCCATCCAAAGTGACCACTGATCGCTACCCTCCTTCGCACCAGGCTTAACTCCACCTTCGGTTCCCATAAGCAAGAAAGGCCGCTCCTCGGACTCGTTGTGAAGAGTCATAAAGTTAACGCACTCCCAGTTGACACCGAAGTCACCGCCCCATCGTCCAGAGGGGCTGTATCCTGTGGGTAAATCGATCAAAGGGCCGAGGTATGTCCACTGTGTCAAGTCGGTTGGTGAGATCGCGTAGAGAAACACTGTAGGTCCACCGTCGACAATACCTCCCGAAACAAAGCCATACAAGCTTGCCTCGCCTCTCATTTCATCCAAAGCAGGCCATTCTGCAAGAAATGGGTCTCTGAACCCTGTGACGGTGAGATTCTCGGGTTCGCCCTCCAAAATCGGGTTCTGTTCACTCTTCTGCCATGTCTTACCACCGTCTGTCGATGTCGCTACTGACAATCCAGCGCAGTTTCGGGTATACGGTAAAGTCCAGTGAATGGGAAGATTTGTGATAGACGAGTAGATAACAGTGAGTTGTCCTTCTTCTCCTTGAAGGCCAGTAGGGTGAAGACAGCCAGTGAAGATGCCCTTGTCATCGTAAGGCTCAGAGGGTTCTAGAACTGGATTTTGCGTGTTTTGCTTCCAAGTAAGACCGTCTCTGCTTGTATAATGACCCCAAGTGATGTCACCCCAATCGCAGGATTTGGGGTTCCCTGGTGGCAAAGTTAGCATATAAAAGTTGGCCGAGAGGGATTGAATGGGTGTACTGACATTGATAAGATAGGTGGTATGTGCCTGTTGAGGGGTCATATCCGGGTGCGCACGGATCATTGATCCAACCCCGAGGTGCTTTGAGGTGGTATGTCGGGGAAGGATGCCATCGAGGGCGGGGTGTAGTGTTCTTGACCGTCATTGTAGTTCTTTTCGGAGTGCCCAAGTACGTTTTCGCCTCCGTCATCACTTTATAAGTCTCAATAGTAGTCATTAAACGTCGAAGGAATGTCGAAAGATATAAAAATGGAAGAAAAATGAGGCAACGATAAATGGTCGAGCCCGGGTTTTGCCTAATAAGTAGGTAATTCAGCCGACCTCTCTAGACCCCAGATTACGCCCCTACCGCTTCGGTTTGCCGATGTCGTCGGACCGACAAGACTGCAACTGCAGCTAATCAGCCGACGAGAAGGGATTTTTGTGTGGAGAAGCCTCGTAGATCGTCAATGGGCCAAGAGAAAAGGCGTGTCTATCGAAGGTTGACGCTAGAATATCCGTTGCAATGCAACGAATGCATTCATGACGGTCCGAGATCAGATCCGAGGTTTGAGCGTTCCCCGCGCCTCATGATTAACTTCCATTGCTATCTACTACTCATTTGGGAAGTACCCGATTATTTCCCCTTACAGAGCTAACAGACTGTCAGCTGCTTCACTGCAGATGTGATGCGACTGCAGGGTGACAATGTCTTGGCTAATTATTTCGCCTGCAGCTGTGATTCGGCCGCGACTGAAGCCACTGTGAGCGAGATATGCAAATTGATTGCATGTTGACGCCAATCTAAAACCCGTGTCCCATTATATACCCATAGTTTACCCAGTACAAACCGTTATCTAGAATGCACATCAACCTCGACAGCTCCCGTGCTATCTCCAAATTGATCCACCCGCGCTTTGGCAAATTTACGTGCGCTGACTCGATGCTCGAACAAAACATCCAACTCTCCATATGTCCTGCCTTTTGGTTCTGGAAGACGAAAATACGCCCAAACCATGATGAGAAAACAAAACGCCGCCCAGAAAAGACCTGTTTTTGCACCCCAGTTCCATGCATGTACACCAAGCATTCTTGGCATCAGCGTATTATTTACTAGCCCTGCCATGTTATTAAAGTTGCGCGCCAATACGATCGTTTTCGCTTTCAATCTCGTTGATGGAATTTCTGCAACAATGGTGTAGCAGACTGGTCCCACTGCTAGATCGTAGATGAAGGTATAGAAGATGAGAAGGCTGCCGATCGCCCACGAAGGGCCTGTCTTGCTTTGAGGTGCGAATCCAAGGCCACCGACGACTAAAAGGATTATGAAAAGTGATGTTGTGCCAGCAATATACAGCGCGCGACGTCCATATCTTGCCATGAGAAACCATGAGAGAATGACACCGATTGCGCCTACAGAATACTGTACAATGTTAAGAGTAAACGCGCTGTTTGAAGAGAGTCCTGCGCGCTCATAAAATTGGACTGAATAGCCCATGAGAACGCTGCCGCACATGGCTTGCGCGACGTATGTGATGGACGCAATCTCAGTCCGTCTCAAGTCAGCTCTCATGAAGCAGTGCCAATAGTTAGTGCCCGCAGACGTAGCCTTTTCAAGCTCGTTTGTCTCGTGAATCATGGAGACTTGCGCATCAGCATCGAACTTGAGATCAGGCTGGGGCGTGACGAGGCCTAGGATAGCTGTCTTTGCGTCTTCGTGACGGCCCATGCGAACCAACCACCAAGGCGACTCTGGCGCAAATATCGTGCCAAGGATGATGAATGGTGGCCACATCCATTGCAACGCAAATGGAACGCGATATGACCACTCATTATCCAGATTGAGAAGTCCACGAAGGACCCCCGCTGATATCAACTGCCCGATAACCCAGCAGAGATTCACATAGGCCGTGAGATAAGGCCTGAGAACCACGGGAGCGATATCAGATGCATATGCCAACGTCAAGGTCTGAAAGACACCCCACGGAATGCCCATCAGAATCTGACCCGCAAGGATCATCTCGATGTTCTTCGCGAAGAATACGATAAATGTGAAAGCGACCATGATGATCTGCGCCAGTATCATAGTCTTTTTGTAGCCAATAGCATCAGACACCCAGCCATTGAGATACAGCCCGAAGATCTGCCCGCACATGCCGCCGACTTGGATGTACGTCTGCCAATCCGCAGAGATAACCATGCCGCCATCGGGATCTAGTTGGTTGCCATACTTGTTGCGGAACCTAAAAAAGCAAATTAGCGTTTTTGCCTGCCGTGGTAACAGGGAATAACGTACGATTCATATCCGTAAAACGAGCCAATGAGAGCCATGTCGTAGCCTTCCATGATAATCGCCATGGAGAACAGCAGCGAGAAGCCAATGGCCTTGGGGTAGAGACGCACGGCGTCGCGAAAGGTAAGCTCGTGCTCTAGCGCCGTGGCGGCGCTGGCTTCTGCATTGTGGGCTTGCCTCTTCGGTTCATCGGCGGGAATATGCTTGACCTTTGATGACGGTTTAGAAGCCATTGTGATGGTGTTGGATGGTGACACGGTGTCCAGGGACGCGTTCTCGTCCCTTTGGCTCATGTTTGAGGTTAAAGTTCGAGACACTAACGGTGTCTCTTGGATGAACAGTTAAGCTAGGGTATGGTACAAATTCTCCGAGTGGCAGTGTCCAAAGGGAAATCTCAGTCAGTTCTCGGGGTTTTGGGACTCCAAATCCGCGACCAGTGGGTCGAGATCAGCTCATGAGGTCTTCAGGCGCAGTTCGTCATCCCATAAACTCCAGATCTGGCTCGTTCGTCGGTCCGGGGAAGGCAGAATCTCGTGTCGCGCGTCCCGAGATATGCTTTTGAGGGGCGCTTGATGGGTCTGGGGATGGAGATGGCGATGCAGGCCAAGCAAAAGCTGGGGTTAAGGAGAAGAGAATCTGGGCTTGGGGGGCGAAACTAACGGGGTCGAGCTCGTCGGTCCGACGGGTTTTTCACAGAGTCAAGGATGTCATTCATGGACTTCTGTGGTTTCCCAAGATTGTCGGTCCGAGATGCCAGGTTTAACTGCATTAGGAGTCACTTCAGAAGAGTTGTGCTATTTGCAGTAAAAGTACCACAAACCGCGGTAATAGAGCTTTTGAATGATTGCTTTATATCTCACTGAAGGCTATGTGCAAGTTTATCATCCTTTCAATCGTTTGACAAGAGTGAACTTGCTATGACTCCCAGACGCTTTGTAATTCATAAAGACGTATAAGTAAAGGATGTAATCCATTGCGCAATTCACCTTTTATCCACCTTCAAAAATATTAATACTCTTCCGCGAGCAACAGGATAATCTTGGTTCTGATAAGTAACAGAAGAAGAGAATTGCAAGAGCCTGAGTAATTAGAATCCTAGGCCTAGGGTAAGTCGAGCCGGTGACGTTATCTGTTATCTCACGAATTCGCCGTTTTGAGAAATACTTATCTCTAATAAGATAAGACCGTGTTATCTTATCTCTTACTCGTTATCCTGTAACCTTTCCCAGACCTCAGAGCACATCTGGAGACATGCAAATAAAAAGTATATCATTATGTTTAAGTTAGTATTATCTTTCCTAGGCTTTCACTATGCAGTCATACCATATTGGTGTAAGACTCCTCAGGTCTAACGGAGAGGGAATCCAAATTCAGTTAAGTTCATTCTTGCGTTCAGCCTGAAGCTTGCTTTTGGAAAACTTTTTAACGCCTGAGTTTGATATATCTATCTGGAAGGGATATCATGGGTATTAAGTATTGATTGCTATATGAAGTGTCCCTAATATGTAGTGATTTTGCTAAGCATATTAATATAAATTTCTCTTTCGAATAAGCCTTATCGTAGAGTAGTCTAAAATATAAACGACGCAGACACAGAGCAGTCGAGAGGGTGATGTGGCTGAAAAATCGGAAAACAGCTTTTATTTTACTTTACAATCAAAGCCTCAGTGACGTATAAATTGTTAAATAGCTACTATTGGCCATCGGAATTAGTCGCAAGACAGGCAACGTTGGCTACCAACAGAGGCAGTCCTCTATAGTTCTTCTAGAATCAACGCGACGATCTTTAGTCACTACGCTACGCAGAATCCAAGGACAAGATATTTCCGATAAGTACTAAAGCAAGACAAAAGAATCGGCGAACTTCAATTGTTCATTCCAGGCAGTGATTTTTAAGTCGGCTACCCGGAGTTACTATCCTCTGTAGTTCTTCGATACTTTTTAGAATCCATACTCGCGTGTTGTGGTTATGCAAGACATTAACAAGATGCATTATAGTTTTTATAGAAATTAGCTAGACTCTCTATTAGGCCAAGGCATAGCTGTCATCTATGCCGCGAACAGTTTATTACCTTAGTAGCTTCTAAACTGGCTATAAAGTTATCCTTAATATTATAAGAAAACTTTATATTTAAAACCTTTATAACTTATTTAATATAAAAGCTTTATTTAATTAAAAACCTAGTTTTAATTATAATTAAATCTTTAATAAGCCTTTTTACTTAATATTACTAGCTTATTTAACTATTTCTTTAAAGTAATTTTTTATTAATTAATTTATCTTTAAACTTATAAATATAAAATCTTAATATTTATTATTTTTTATAAGTTTATTATTATATATACTTAAGCTAGATTATTTTTTATTATTTATACTTTTTTTATAACTTTATTATTTAATAATTTTTTAATAATTTTAAAATATTTCTTTTTAATATAATAAAAAGGTTTTATTATTATAATATAACTATAATAATTAAATTTAATAACCTTTAAAAAAGCCTTATTCTTATAGCTATTTTTTTAATAGCTATATTAAAGCTTTAAAATTATTTTATTTTATTTAATTATAAAGAACTAGACTTAAAAATATTTTATAATAAATAGCTTTATATAAAGCTATTTAAGACTAAAAAAAAAAGTTATAACTTTATTATAAAGTTATAATATAGTATTTATAAAATAATAGCTTTTTAATTAATATTAAAGTTATATTATAAGGCTTATTATTATAACCCTAGCGATTTTATTATATATACTTTATATTTTTCTTTAATTATATATATATCCCTATAAAATAGATTAATACTAAGACTTTATAATTATAAATAATCTATTTTAATTAATATTAATTTTATATAATTACTACTAATCTTATAATAACCTTATTAATTACTATTACTATTTATTAATATATAGATTATATTTATTAATATTTAAATAGAACTTAGCTTATTAGCTATTAATAAGACTTTTTTATATTAATAAGCCTAATATATATTACTTAATTATTAAGAGATATAATAACTTAATATACTTAGTATAATACTTTATATATTTTATAAATATAAACTTAATATAGACTAGTTTACCTATTTAGAAACCCTAACTATTATATAATAATATAGACTGTAGTAGCTTTAATATAATTATTAATATTACTTATTTATATAAATATATATAGTATCTAGCTTATTTTATATAATTTATTTATATCTAGTTTATACTTTTTTTATATATACTTTAATAAGTACCTATAGTCTATATTATTATAAAGTATAATAGTTAGGGTTTCTAAATAAGTAAACTAGTTTATATTAGGTTTATATTTATAAAATATATAAAGAATTATACTAAGTATATTAAGTTATTATATTTCTTAATAGTTAATAATATATACTAGGCTTATTAATATAAAACAATATTATTAATAGCTAGTAAGTTAAGTTTTATTTATTATTAAATAAATATATATATATCCTTAAGTAGCTTATAGTAAGTTATAAGTTAATATTATAAGCTAGTTTATAAGGCTTATAATATATCTAGGGTCTAGGTATAAGTTATTATATAATTAGTAAAAATTATATAAAATATATATAATATAAATACTTTTTTTTATTAGATTATAATATAAAGGTATAATATAAAAGATAATATATTTTTATTTCTAGATATTTAGTCCTTAGCAGTCTTTAATAGTTTATTTAATTATTTATCTATAACTTTTCCTTATATTTTTTCTTAATTCTTTTTATATATATTATTACTTTACTAGGCTAACTTTCTTAAAAGAGTTAATATTATATTTAAAGATTTACTATTTAATAAGTAAGAAATAGGTTTTTATATTAAAAGTAGGTATTAATATTACTTTAAATACTTTACTAATTACCCTAGCGGCTCTTACTTATTATTATAACCCTCGCGGTTATATCACGTATACCCTATAAATTTCACCTAATCATAGAACGATTACCTAGCCTTACTAGTAGGATATAGTAATCGCTTTATACTTATTATATAATCATTCCTAATTATTAATAATTACTAAAAAGGTTAGTCTAATTACCTTAAATATATATATATATTTATTTAGTATTAGATAGAACTTAGTTTACTAGCTATTAATAAAATATCTTTATATTAATAAGCCTAATATATATTACTTAATTATTAAAAGATATAATATTTTATAATACTTAGTATTATACCTTATGCACTCTATAAATATAAACCTAGTATAGACTAGTTTACCTATTTAGAAACTATAACTATTATATATTAATAGCTCTTATTTAGAATGTACTATATAACGCTAAGTAATATCTATATAATGGCACCTGTTACTCTAACTTAAGCTCTTACTGCAGGACGTGCCTAACAGTATACTATACTTAAGACTCCTTAGCAGGATATTAATATCCCTATAGAAACTGATAAGGAAGATAAAGGGGATATTACCCTGGCTTATCTAAATACCTATAAAAAGGAAGTTAAGAAACTCAAGAAGAAGCTTAGGAACCTGGATAACTAGCATAATAAACTGCTAGACGGCACTAAGAATAATACGCGTATCGCCTAAGATAAGATCGAGAAGCTAGAGGAATAAGTAAAACTACTTTTAGCCTATACCAATAAAATTAATAATAAAACGGAGAAGAGTTAAAGGCTCTATAGAAAGTATATTAAGTATATAAGCTCACTCGCTATTACTAGAAAGGACTCTAAAGAAATCCTTAAACTATAACAGCCAGACCTATATAATAGAGATCCTAAAAAGTTATAGGAATTCCTAACTAGCCTATAAAGTTACTATCTATACTACCCTATCTAGTTTACTCTAGATAAACTTAAGGTATAACACGCCATAGGATTCCTTAAGGATAAGGTATAATGCCTATTTGAACCTATAATCCGGGAATATATTAATAAACTATATAAGGAATAATAAGAAATAACTAAATATATCTATAAAAAGTATTAGAACTTTAAAGAAGAACTACGCTATATATGCGGAATGATAGATAAAAAACGCTAGGCAGAAATGAAGATCTAATAGCTTAGGTAGAAAGGGTCAGCCTCTGCCTACCTCGCTGAATATCGCTACTAAGTATCCAGACTTAACTGGAATAAAGAAGCCTATATGGCGTAAGTATACTTAGGACTGAAGGAAGAAGTTAAAGGCGCTCTAGTTAATATTAGACCTAAACCTAAGAATTTAAACGAACTTGCTTCTATTGTAGTTAAGATTGACGATTAGCAGTATAAGCAATAACGTGAAAAACAAGCCCTGAAGAACAGAGCTATATACAATTATGACGGGTTGGAGTCTAACTATATTAAACTAAGCCGTGCTAGGTTTATTATTAGCAGATTACGTAAGGCGTGTAACTAAGCTTATTAAAGTGTCATATCTCTTAATAGTAGATTTAATATATATTAGGCTTAATTAATATAAAGAAGTTTTATTAATAGCTAGTAAGCTAGAGTCTATAAAAGTATAAATAAATATATTCTATATACTTAAAGTCTAGAGAAGGACTAATAGTATATTAGGCTTAGTCCTAGAGAGACTGATATATTTTTATATATCAGTCCTGGAGGACTGTTAAGTTAAACTTGTTAGTCCTTATCTTATTAGTAGACTAAAGGGTTTTAGAGGTTAGTCTAGAGTGATATAGTGGTTCTAGCTCTGTAATTAGGGAAAAATAATAGGGTATACGTGACATAACCGCTAGGGTTATAATACAATCTCTCCCCTCTGCTAGGTCTTGTCCTTAAGACCTATATAATTATCGTTCTTTTTATTAGTTAGTTATAAGTTAAACTTAGTTCTGTTTTTATTTTAAATACTAATAAAATATTAGGTCATGTTCTTAAAAATAAATAATATCTAAAGATATTAGAAGTTACTAAGCTCTTTAAATATATTATTAAATTTAGTAATAAGATTATACTATGTTCCTATTACTTTTAAAAAGGCCTTTCTTACCAGGTTAAAGGCAATCAGTCTTATTATTATTAGAACTATACTAAGGTGAAAATAGTATATAATAGTTCAGGTATCACTTCTTATTATATATTCTAGTTATTTTCTCGCTTCTTTCTATTCTAACCCTTTTAATAGTAAAGAAGAACATAAAGGTATATACTAAACTAGAAAAGGAAGAGGAAGAGACTAAAGCGGCTCTTAAGGCTACTATAGCGAAATTAGCTCAGATTTGTAAGTAAAAGCATTTACTGAAAAAGAAGGGTAATAAGTTATTTACTCAGGGAATGCAGTCTTAAGAGGAATTAGGTAAGCTACGTAAGGAGTCTGTAGTAATTTCCGAGGCTTAGTCCTTAGGTATTATAGATATACTTAATTAGAATTCTATTTTAGGTAATATCCCTTTCAAGCTTATTAGTAGAAATCCTTTAGGAGTCGTTAGGTATTAATAAGGTGTTT
The DNA here is from genome assembly GCA_001262555.1 of Fusarium nygamai. Lineage (NCBI taxonomy): Eukaryota > Fungi > Ascomycota > Sordariomycetes > Hypocreales > Nectriaceae > Fusarium > Fusarium nygamai. The sequence goes on from LBNR01000009.1 coordinate 799,461, forward strand.
TAGTAGTTCCTATATATTTTCATTTTCTAGGTAGTTTTTCTATTTTATTAAGTATTCCTTCTAACTATTAATTTTATATATATCTCTAATAGCCTCTGCTTTATAGACTTCTAGTCCTGAGATTTCTTATAGTTTGTTACTTATTTTAACTTATATTATATCTACTGCTAATTTAAGTAATAAAATATAAAAGATTAGATAGAGCCTAACTTTTAGTAGTAGGTCTAATTTATAGTTATTTTCTGAGATTTTTTATAGTACCTTATAAGGTCTGATAAATTTATAGTCTAGTTTATAACTTAGTTGATCTGTTTTGATATTTTTTATGGCTAGGTAGACTATATCTTCCTTTAAAAAGGTTAGTCCTTTTAACTGTTTTAGGTTATAGTAATTTTTTATATATTTCCTGATAAATTCAAGTTCTGTTTTTATTTTTTTATATAGATTTTTAAGGTTATTACTTTTAAGTATAGTGGCTAGATTGATTGTCTTTTCTTATTATATATTATAATATATATTTAGTATAAATCTAAAATTAGTGTAAGCTAGTGTAAGCTTTATGCTTTTATTATATATAGTATTATAGGCGAGTTAGGCTACTAGGAGTTTCTTAACCTAATCGCTCTGTTTATAGTTAATATAATACTATAAGTACTGTTTTAATACTTGATTTATTTATTTAGTTTATCTATTAACTTATAGTCAGAATGCTATTATAAGTCGGTAGTTTAATCTAAGTTATGTTATAAGTAATTGCTAAAAGTTTACTATAAATGTAGGTCCTCTATTAGAAAGGATTTCTATAGGTAGGCTATATATACTAATAATATATCAGTAAAAAATATAAGAAAGTTCTTCTATATCTATAGATTCTCTATATAGTAAGTAATATAAGAATTTTATAAGTTAGTTAACTATAACTATAATACTATTATAGAAGATTCTAGTTAAGGGTTCTTCTAATAAGGGCAACTTTATAATAAAGTCTATTATAATTAAGTCCTAAGGTCTTTATGTTACTAGTAGTGGTTATAGTTATCTATAGGGTTTATATTATTATGCCTTTGTTTTCTTATATAGGTTATATTATTTTATAACTTTTTCTACTTATATCTTTTTAAAGTATTAGTATCTTAAGTCCTAGAGTTATTTTATTATTTTTATAACTCTTTAGTGTCTATATAGCAGGTATAAGTAGATTTTATAAATAAACTCTTTTTCTACTCTTTCCTATTTAGCTTAGTTTATAAGGAGTTATATTAAGTACCTCCATCCTTCTGGTTTTTATTTATAGATAGGGCATTTATCTATAACTTATCTAACTCGTTTATCTTATCTTATATTAAAGTATTAAGCAAGGTAGCTTATACTAGCTTCTTTAGGTTTTTTATGTATTTTCTAGTAGTATTCTTCTATCTATTATATAGAGATATATTTCTTAAATCTGATATAGTATTATATTTCTTTTTCTATTATCCCCTTATAGGTTCTATTAATAGTCTTAACAGGTTATATAAACTGATATTCTCCTTTTAAATTAAGTTCTAGGAGTTGTTCCTTTATTTTGATAGTTCCTGTATCAAAATCGGGTCATTGGCTAATAGCGTCGGCGCGTCTATTATTAGTGCCTTTACAGTGGGCTATAGTAAAGTCAAATTTATATAAATATTTAGTATAGTGTAGTTATTATCAGTTAAGCTCTTAGGTTATTATAAAATAAGCTATATTTTTATAGTCAGTAAATACTTTTACTAGGTATTTACTTCCTTTAAGATAGTATTAAAACTCCTTAAAATAATTAATAATTACTAAGAATTCTTTATTATAAATAGGATAGTTAAGTTCTACTTTATATATCTTATAAGAGTAGAAAGTAATAGGGTATAATATACCTTTATTATCTTATTATCCTATTTATTTTCCTAAGGTAAAGTTAGAAGCATCAGTCTTAAGTTTAACTTACCATTCTAGATTAAATATAACTAGAACCAGTTTATTAGTAATAGCTAATTTAAGCTATTTAAAGGCTTCTTAAGCTTTATTATTCTATTAGAAGGTTTAATCTTTCTTAGTAATCTCTATAAAAGGTATAGTAATTTTACTAAAGTTTTTAATAAATTATTAGTAGTAATTAGTAAATCCTAAAAAGGATTATATTTCCTTTACTAAAGTTAGGGTTTTCTATTTAGTAACTACTACAATTTTTTATCTATCTATTCTGATCTTATTAAGAGAGATTTTATATCTTAAGTAAGTTACTTATAATTAATAGAAATGACTCTTTATTAATTTAACGAGTATATTGGTGTCTTATAGTGCTTTTAGAACCTTATAGATATGTTCTATATACTCTTTTTTTATATTAAAGAAAATAAAGATATTATCTAGGTAGCAGACTATAAAGATATTAAGGTACTCTTAAAGTATATTTATAATTATATATTAGAATACTATAAGTATATTAGTTAATCTAAAAGGCATAACTAAGTATTTAAATAGTCTATATTTCATTCTAAAGGCTATTTTCTATTTATCGCTTTCTTTAATTTAAATAAGATTATAAGCAGATTTAAGATCTAAGGTAGTAAACCAGCTTTTACTAAATAAGTAGTCTTTAAGTTTAGTAATAAGTAATAATAGTATCCTATCTTTATTAGTAATTTTATTAAGTTATTAGTAATTTACTATAAGTTATAGTTTATTTAAGTTAGGTTTTAATATAAATATAACTAGGTATCTTACTGAGGATTTTAACGGTCTAATATATCCTTTCTGTAATATATTATTTAACTATTCTTAGAGTATATTAAGCTTATCTTAAGATAGGTTATAAATAGGGAAGAATTTTAGGTTCTTTCTATCTTTTAGTATAATTTTAATATTATAGTTTATATATTAAGGTAACTTAGTATTAAGTTCCTCTTAAAACAGTTTTTTATAGATACAATACTATATAGGTATATTCTTAAGTTATTTATTAGATTCCTTTTTAGTAATCTATTTTATTTCTTAGAGGTTATAGTCTAGTTATCTAAACTATCTTTTAAGAGTTACTATTATTTATCTAATATATTTTATTTTACCTTTATAGTACTTATATTAGGTTCCTTTTAAAATAGGCAATACTTTATTATACCTAACTTCACTATTCTCTTTAGTTAAAGTTTAAGATCTTATTTTATTATTATCTAAATCGTTTTTATTATCTAAAGGGTAATCTTTACAGTTTACTTAGCCAGTTCTCTAGTTAAATTATAGATTATAGCGTTTTAACTATAGGTATCCTAATATTAAGTTATACCTATATATAGGGATAATATTAAAGTTAATGCCTTAATTCTTTCTATTAATAAATACCTTAAGGTAATTAATCTTTTTAGTTATTTATCTATTATTATAGTTATAGGCATTTCTTTCTCTATCTTATATTATATAGGGTGTCTTTTTATATCTCTATAGTAACTTTAACTTATTTACTATATTAAGGGAAATATAATTTATATTAGCTTTACTATTAATAAGTATGTTTAGTTACTTGCTTTTAATCCTAACTTTTAGTTATAGGCAGGTTTATTAGCTATTTTGTTTTATAGCTATTTTTAGAGCTTTTTTTAGAAGTTTATTTCCCTTTGTTCTATTACTTATCTAGCGCTTTATTATAGATAGTATGTTCCTTTTCCCTATAGGTAGTCATAACTGCATTTACTATCTGCGCAGTTGATATTATTAGGGTAGTTATATTATATATTTAGCTTATACTAGTATCCTTTTTCTGCTTCCTATGCGAGGCGTTCTGCTTTATTATTAATTTCAGGGGTAAGCTATATATTATCTTCTATAGTCTAACTATACTTAGAAGTATTATCTTATTCTCTTTCTAGCCTATTGATTTCTATAATAGCTTTATAAAGTTCCTTATCTAGGTTTTCTTCTTTTATATCCTTTTTATTTTAGACTTTCTATCTTTATTTAATAATAAGATAAGAGTTTTATATATAATTTAGGGCTTATTCTTATATCTTAGTATTAGCTATAAGTTTAGCTATTTAAGTCCCTTTATACCTTCTAGTAATCTAGTATCCTAAGGTATTAATAATTAAATAAGGCTTTTATTCTCTATATTCCTTAGTCTATACTAGGAAATAATCGTTTGCTTCTTTTTCTTATTAATATTATATATAGTAATATTAAGTATAAGATATTTATAATATCTATTAGTAGTCTTAATAATCTAGGTACCTTTATGGATCTTTTTTAATCTAGATTTATTCTTCTAGAGTAGTAGGGTCCTCTACTTTATCTTTAGTATATAATCTAATATAGATATTATTATCTTATTCTGTAATAGCTCTTTCTCTAGCGTATTCTACATACTTAAGTACTTTACTATACCATATATAGTTACTATCTGCATTATAGTAAGGCGTGATTAGTATATTCTAGATTATCTAGTCTACTCTTTTTCTAATCTTCTTAGCTTTAAGATCTTAAATAGTTCTTAACGCTAATATATAGTTCAGGTTACTATAGTATCAGTTTAGTTATTATAAGGTAATTCTAATTAGGATATTATCTATTAATATATAAAGACTGGTTTTATTTTACATTTCCTTAAGAGATTATACTAATACTTATATTATATTTAGGTTATATATTTTAGTATTTAGTTTATTATCCGGGTTAGGGTTAACTTCCTTTCCTTTTTTAACTATATAAATAGTATGTCTTTTATTAACTAATAGTATTTCTGTTTTTAGTACTAGTTTCTATTTAGAATTATTTTTCTTATTTTCCTTTTTCTTATAGTATAGTTTTTTCTTATTTTTATTTATTCTTATTCTTCATTCTTCTAAGCTACTTTAGTATAGAATTTCTGTTATTAGTATAGCATATCCTAGAACTAGTTATTATTCCTTAGGAATATCTAGGTAGTACTTATCTAGTATTTATTCCTTACTAAGGAATAGGTCATATATGACAGTATAGTTATAAGGTCTTAACCTGTTATATCCTAATCTAGTTATATTAATAGTTTTAATTGCTATTTAGGGTTCTTCCTTTTTCTAGGTAGTATTAACTTATTTCTTACCTTTAGGTACTAGTTTATATTTTTAATTAGTTTTAATAGGGTTCTTATATTCCTGGTTATAGTATCCTTTCTTACTACAGTTCTAGTAAGTAATCTTAGACTTATCCTTCTTAGTTATCTTAATAGTTATTAGTCCTGATTCAGTTCTGTAGGAGGTATTATTATTTCATTTCCTTCCTTAGTTTATATTATATTATAGTTTATTATCTTATTAATTTTTATTTTATAAGTTACAGGTTCTTTATATAAATTATTAATTATTGATTTTAATAGCTATATTAATATATTTTACTAAGGTTACTAGGTACCTTTTTTCCTATAGTTTTTCTTAAACTTATTCCTTAAGTATATTAAAGAAAAGTAATATTAATATATCTTAGTCCTAGGGTAACTTACTTATAAGTTATAGGAATTCTACTCCTAGATTAGATACTAATCTAGTTTATTTAAGTATTTTAATCTTTCTTTTTACTTAGCCTTTTTTATTAATAGTTCTAAAAGCCATTTTAAGGGCTTCTTCTATTTCCTTATATCTACTTTCTCTAAAGAGTAATGCCATTTATAGTTATAACTTATAAGGTAGGTTTATTATATAATTATCTATAATAGGTTAAAACTATTAGGCTATAGTTTTAGTAAGTCTTCTAGCTATATATATTACTTTAGTAGCATTATTATAAAACTGATTAGGGTAATAGGTAATAAAGGCCCTATACTATATAATAAATATAGGCAGTTTACTAGGAGTGCTATTAAAAGGTTTAGGCAGGCTAGGCTTAAGGATTTCTCCTAGGTCTCTCCTATTATTAGCTGCTAAGGCTAGGTTATATATTTCCTACTAGGTATTAGTATTACTTTAATTCTGTTACTGCTAAAGGGTAGTAAATTCTTCTAGTATCTAGTGCATTTTATTTATTTTATTAGTGACATTCCTGAGCTACTTATAAAGTTATTTAACTTCTAAGTTATTAGAGCTTTAGGAAGAGTTATCTATATCTTCTATATCCTAATTAGTTAGTAGATAATTAACTTAACTAGTATTAATAGGTATAGCGGGCTATTATCCCTATAGGTTAGCGATAATGCCTTACTAGTAAATAGGGTTAATGTTTATAGATATTGCGTTTATATTGCTTAGTGTTATACAGTATAGTCTAAATAAGAGCTATTAATATATAACGGGTTAGAGTCTAACTATATTAAACTAAGCTATACTAGGTTTATTATTAGTAGATTGCATAGGGTATATAACTGAGTTTATTAAAGTGTTATATCTCTTAATAGTAGATTTAATATATATTAGGCTTAATTAATATAAAAAAGTTTTATTAATAGCTAGTAAGCTAGAGTCTATAAAAGTATAAATAAATATATTCTATATACTTAAAGTCTAGGGAAAGACTGATAGTATATTAGGCTCGGTCCTAGAGGGACTAATATGTTTTTATGTATCGGTCCTGGAGGACTGTTAAGTTAAACTTATCAGTCTTTATCTTATTAGTAAACTGAAGGGTTTCAGAGGTCAGTCTAGAGTGATATGGTGGTTCTAGCTCTGTAATTAGGGAAAAATAATGGGGTATACGTGATGTAACCGCTAGGGTCGTAATAACAATCCTAAGTAGAATAGGAGTTAGCCTAATTAAGGAAGAAGGCGATAAATTAACACATAGCATAGCACCGAACTAGGACCTATAGTCCTTAGAGCTATATAAAGAAATAATAAACATAAACTAAGAGATATGTTAAGAGTTAAATATTATAACTATAATGAGTTTAGACACTTTACTGATAAGTGTGCTTAACCTAAACGGCCTAGAGACCTTAACTGAGGTAAGTAAATATTAGAAGTAACTAATGAACTAGAACCCTAAATAGTTATATAAACCTAGACCCTGGGAATAATATAAAGCCTATATAATATTATAGGAATGAGAGATAAGGATAGCTGAGTTAAGAAGGAATAGAACCTGTATTATAATAGCTTAATCCGGGAACTATAAGACGAATTTCCTATATATAATAAAGTACATATAGATAAACCAGATTGTAGAACTTGAGAAGAATAAAACTGAATCTAATAAGAATAATATGCTTAAAGGATAGAGAATGAAGAGGCATATCGTAAAAGGATAGCTAGATATAAGGAAAATAGGAAATAAAAAATCTATAACGATCCTGAACTTAGAGAATAAGTAAATGCTTAATAAAGGAAAAGGTGGTACGATAAGAAGAAACCCTTACCTACTGAGACTCTGGGTATAATAAGAGAAGGGGATGAAAGACCCTTAAAATAAGAAATCAGGGAATACTTAGAAGACCTATAAGGGAAGGAAGCTACCCCTAACAAGGGCAAGCAAGCGGCCTAACGAGTAGATGATATTCTAGTTAGGACTACCCTATAAGATATAGAAAAAGCGGTAAGAAAGGAATGTAAAGCTAGAGACTGAATCCGTGCTTACTAATACTATAATCACTAAAGTATAAGATATAGAGGAGGCGCAGTATAAGCTAATATATAATACCTCTGTTAATAAGAAGAATATCTAGAAAAGAAATAGTAATAACCCTATGACCTACTGTTTGATAAAATAGGAATAAGAATATAGATTTTAGAGGAAGAAAGATATATATAAGGGGCTAGGGAATATAGTAATATGAATAAACTTAGCTTAGTGTATATCTAAGTATACTATATAATTAACGCTATAAACCCACTCTACAAGGAATCTAAGTTTAATGAAAGAGACAATACTAGAACGCTACCTACGTACCTAAAATATTATAAAGTATTATAGATATCTTGTAAATATTATTAGTGTACTATATATAGATAAAATAAGGAAGATAATAATTGCTTCCCTATATTAATTCCTGGGATACCTAATAATAAACCTTACTTATAGAAGGAAACTGACGGTTACTTAGTATACCTCTGGTATAAAAACCTAGGAGTTGCGGAACTACGGTTCTATATGGTACAGTATAGAGAGATATGACAGATAAACGAGAACCGCTAGGAGATTTAAAAAATAATAGGAGAAATTACTAAGGCAGAAGAAGAACTTGAAATAATCGACTTGGGCAAGTACTAAAAGGGGAAAGAAATAGAATTTACCTAAGAAGTATACTAATAACTCTAAGAATGGGAACTCTTAAGAAAATAAGATAAGTTAAATAAGATAGACTATATTAAAGAAAGGACGGATCTATAAGTGTGTTATTAATACTATCTAAAAAATATTAAGATACTACCTAACAGATAAATAACAAAAGAAGATAAGTATAAAACATATCTAAAGATACTAGAAGAATAGTATAAGGAACTGGAAGAACGTTTCTAACAATAACTATTTAATAACAAATTTAGTAATAACTACACTGATAGCGAAGGATACGCAGGTAATAACTATAAAAAGAACTATAAAAGAGCCTTAGGAAAAGGATTACACTTCCTATAACAATAGAGCTATAGGATAGTGGAGAAACAAGACAGGAAAGGCCTACACCTATAAGTACTCTAGGAAGTATATAAGATAATAAACCAGACTGCCTAGTACTACAGGCTTAGATTAAGGGAAGATAGCTAAATGCTTAGATTAATAGTAAAGTAAAGAAAAACTTTATTAATTTAAAAATAGTTATAAAGCTAGGATTACTATAAAGAAAGAAATAATAGCCCTACTACCTTATTAATGTAGAAGGATAACTTTTTAATTATAATAATAGTATAATAGATTAAGAGATTAATTACCTTAAGGTCCTTATTAAAAGAAAGAATTAAAAAATAAGTTTTAATATTATCCCTTTAGGAGAGAGAATAGATATTCTACTTATGATAAGCTAGCTTAGATAATAAAACCCGCATATTAACTAGAGAACTAGCTAAATTACATTTCCTAGTAATATTAATAGTAATAATAAAAAGATTATAATAAGTAATAAGAGATCTTATACCCTGACTAAGGAGGAAGGTAGGGGTAAGTATAATAAAATAAAATTACTACCTCTAAAAGGAGTATAATATAAGTATAAGAAAGGTATATAATAAAAAACGGAAATCCTTAGTATCTTTTAAAAATAAAATCTATAAAAGGAAAAAAAGATAATAATATTAAGCCAGGACTGACTTAAGAATATACTAGAAGAATACTAAGTATATAATAAACTATTTAGTAAAGAATTAGAAATAGGAGTCCCTAAATATAATAAATAGGACTATAAGATTAACCTTATAGATAAAAACTTACTATTTTAGAAGCTTTATTTACTTAATTAAAGGGAGCTATAAGTTTAAAAGGAAGATATTAATAAAATACTAGAAAAGGGCTATATTAGAGAGTCTAGCTTATTATTAGTATTATCTATATTCTTTATATTAAAGAAGAATAGAAAAGATAGACTAGTTATTAACTACTAACTAGTTAATATATATACTATTAAAGATCAAACCTTACTTCTACTTATTATAGAACTTAAAGATCGATTATAAGGTAAAAAGATCTTTATAGCTCTAGACCTAAAAGGCGTATATAACCTTATCTATATTAAAAAAAGAGATAAATAGAAAATGGCATTTAGGACTAGATTTAGGCTATTTAAATATATAGTAATGCCTTTTAGTCTTACTAATGTACCTATAATGTTTTAGTAGATGATTAATAGTATACTTTAATAATACCTTAATATTTTTATAGTTTATTACTTAGATAATATCTTAATCTTTTTAAATAATAAAAAAGAATATAGAGAATATATCTATAAGGTTTTAAAAATATTATAAGATACTGTTAAGGCTTGAGTAAAATAGCCTATAAATTCACTATAAGTAATAGGATATACTATAGTGATGGAAGAGGTAGAATAGAAGGTATTAGATGGATAAAAAGTCGAAACTGCGGAATGGTAAGGCATAGGGTAGGATTTATAAGATAAAAGTGGGTCCGTCGAATAGAGCAAATTTTTCCGGATTTAATGATATATATTATGTAATAGAAAAGTTGATAAGTCTCTATAGAAGGAGGAGTTCCTTAAGTGGGAAATCCTGGGTCTTATATAGATTTCTAAAAGAGCGGGCATTGTTATTCCCAAAGAGGGGAAGGTCCAATGTCGATGTAATAGATATCATAAAAACCGCCAAAATTCAGAGAAAAATAAGATATACTTTTTACCCAATTTGGAAGGCGCTAAGCTTATCTAGGATAATAAAGCTTAAATAAGAAAATAGGATTTCTCCTGGTGTGTCATGAATCATCCAACTGAGGGGTAAAAATCTGATATACGTAATCCTCATTATATAATCATCACGTGACTTTCCCACTGATATTTCCTTATTAAGAAATATTTAAAGTTTATAGAAAAACTTTAATATATGGAACTTGCTCAAATCTCCACATTTTGCTTAGGTAAGCACACCAATTGAAAGCCCTGAATTTTCTCATTATTTTAATATATATTTTGCGATGATTAGTCATCTAGAACATAATATATTCCTTAGTTATATAATAAGACCTTTTATATAAAGTCAGGTCTTAACAGATACTAAGCTATTAGTTGAACTAGAGAAAAGTTTCTTTTATATTATAGAAGTAGATTTTCTAGGATATATTATTATCCTAGGTAAAATTAAGATAGAATAAAAGAAGATTATAGTAGTAGTAAAATAGAAGGTCCCTAATAATATTAAGGAAATATAAGCCTTCCTAGGATTTACTAACTACTATTGATAATTTATTAAAGATTTTAGTAAGATTACTAACCTATTAATAGAACTTACTAAGAAAGATAGGTAGTTTAAATAGAATAATAGGGTATAGAAAGCCTTTAAATAACTTAAGGAAGCTATCCTTAGCGAGCCAGTCTTAATAATATTTAATCCTAAGAAAGAAATTAAATTAGAAATAGACTTATTAGACTTTATATTAAGAGGATAAATTAGTTAATAAGATAATATAGGGAAATTATATCCTATTATATTTTACTTATATAAGCTATATAGAGTAGAACTTAACTATCTGATCTATAATAAGGAGTTCTTAGCTATTATTAACTGTTTTAAGGAGTTTAGATACTACCTTATAGGAAGTAAGTACTAGATTAAGGTATATATAGATTATTAGAATATCTCTTACTTCACTATAATATATAAACTTAACTAATAATAACTATATTATATAGAATATTTATATAAATTTAACTTTATAATTATTTATAGAAAAAGATTAGAAACTAGAAGAGTAGATATAATTAGTTAATAACTAGATTATAATATAGGCACTATAAAAGTAAAAGAATAAGTACTAGAAATAAATAAAAAGGGAGAATATAGATTTACCTAATAAATATAAACCTTAGGATAGATATAAGCCGTAATGATATAAGAAATCCCTAAGGAAAGGAAAGATAAATTTATCTCTGAATTCTATTTATACCTATTATATAGATATTAAGGAGTTACGAAGACCCTAAAACGACTACTATAACAAGGATATAAGGTATTAAGAAGGGAAGTAAAGACAGTAGTCAGGAAATATAACTTCTATATAAAGATTAAGTCTTAATAATATAAGCCTTACAGAGAACTATAACCACTACTAGTAACATAACAGCTATAGGATTCAATTATAATAGATTTTATAACTAAACTACCCTTATTAAAAGAACCTTTAACTAGAATCTTTTATAATAGTATTATAGTTATAGTAAATTAACTAATAAAATTCTCTTACTATCTACTATATTAAGAAGTAATAGATACTAAGGAACTTACTTATATAGTATATAAGTATATTATTAGTATATACAGGATACCTATAGAAATCCTTTTAGATAGAAGACCTATATTTATAGCTAAGTTCTGGCAGGTACTTATAGCACTTTTAGGACTAAACTATAAGCTTATAATAGCCTTTAGACCCTAAGTAGATAAATAAATAAAATATATAAATCAGGTAATTAAGCAGTACCTACAGTATTATATTAACTATAAATAAGATAACTAGGTTAAGAAGCTACTATATGCCTAACTAGTATATAATACTATATATAATAAAAGTATAAAGCTTATATTAGCTTATACTAATTTTAGATTTATATTAGATATATACTAAAATATATAATAACCTAAGTTAATTAACCTAGTAGTAATACTTAGAAGTAATAATCTAAAGAATCTATATAATAAACTTTAAATAGAACTTGAATTTATTAGAAAACAGATATAATAGTATTATAACCCTAAAAGAATAGGAGGTTTTACCTTTTTAAAGGGAGATATAGTTTGCTTATCTACTAAAAACATTACTATAAAATAACTAAGTTATAAACTTAACTTTAAGTATATTAGACCTTATAAGATTATTAGAAAGGTTTTAAGAAATAATTATAAACTGGACTTACTACTAAAGGTTAGGCTCTATTTAGTTTTTTATATTTTACTTCTTAAGTTAATAGAAGGAATAATATAAGTTAGAATAAATAATAAACTTATAGAAATTAATAGACCAGAAACCTATAAAGCAGAAGTAATTAGAGAAATAAGGATAACTAATAAGAAAATAGAATACCTTATTAAGTAGAAAAACTACCTAGAAAGCGAAAATATATAGGAACCGCTAAAATACCTCGCTAATGCCTAGCGACTCCTAAGGAGTTTTCACCAATAACACCAGAAAAAGCAGAAGGGTCAAACAGTAGAGAAGGGTTGAGAATAGAGGACCAGTTAACTACATCTACTGCACTACCGACGCGAGTATTTATGACTGCCTTAGCCTTGTAGCATTTATTTTTATCTAGCTTATCTATTAACTGAAAACCACACTCTAATATCTTCTAACTATAAGTTTGAATCTCTCGCTTTTAATAATAAAGTTATATCAGTTATAATAAACGCTTATTTAATTAACGTTATAAGTTAATCAGTTCCTCTTTAGTAGCCTCCTCGGCTGCCTTAATTTTTTACTTAGCCTCCACTAGACGATTGGCTACGCTAGACTATTAGGATAATACCTATTCGGTAATGTAAGAGACTCACCTTAAGAAAGAGATACCCTATTATTATTATAAGAACGCCTATGACGAATACACTTGCTATAAATATTAAGACTAGGTTTTATAAAGCACTGAAGCTTCTTTTAGGAATAATAAGTGTAAGGCATGACTTTGTAGCCTTTAGAGTTGATTAGGTTAGCTCTGGCAGTATAGTGACGAGCGGGCACTGAGGATATAGTTAGATAAATAATTACAGGATTAAGTTACGTAAACTTATAAATAGGGACTTAATGTTAGAATATACAGGTCTTGAGGATAAGACCTAACGGAGGGGGGAGATTGTATTATGACCCTTGCAGTTATATTATATATACCTTATAAATTTCACCTAGTTATAGAATAATTACCTAGCCTTACTAGTAGGACATAGTAATTACTTTACGCTTACTATATAATTATTCCTAATTACTAATAATTATTAGGAAGGTTAGCCTAATTACCTTAAGTATATATATATATTTATTTAGTATTAGATAGAACTTAGCTTACTAGCTATTAATAAAATATCTTTATATTAATAAGCCTAATATATATTACTTAATTATCAAGAGATATAATACTTTATAATACTTAGTATTATATTTTATGTACTCTGTAAATATAAACCTAGTATAGACTAGTTTACCTATTTAGAAACTATAACTATTATACTTATAGACTTTAAAGCTTACTTAATATCTGCTTTATATATAGCTTATCCCTAGTTCTTTAATTTATATTTAACTAGGCAGAGTAAGTATATATTATCTATAGTATAGCTATATCTTTATAAATCTTTTATATTTTTTATATTATAATACCTTAAGTTAAGCTACTAAAGCTGCTAAAAGTATTAATTATCTTAAAGACTTTATATTAAATCTTATTTATATATTATTTTTAAGTAAAGGTAATATCTATAGTAAGACCTAGGTACTTATATATCTTCTTAAGCTTAATTATACCTTATTTTATATATAAAAGCTTATTAACATCTATTCTTATCCTAGTTCTTATAAAATAAGTAAGCTAGAATTTATCTAGTATAAAGATAGATATATATATTACTGCCTACCTTTTTATAATATTAAGTATATTTTAGAGTCTTTTATATACTTCTTTTATAGAGTCTGCCTAGGTAAGAATAGCTATATTATCTATAAAGCTAGTTATAGTTAAATTCTCCATCTAGCCGCACTCTTTAATTAGATCTGTATCATAAAAGAGATAGAGGATAGGTAATAGATTTGATCCTGGTGGTCCTCCTGTTTCTAGTTTGTAGGGCTTGGATATAAAGCTGTCGATAGATAGCTTCGTGGATCTCTCGCGCCATTGCAAACTTGACTGCCGCTCGTACCGCCTCTAGGCTAGGTGCCCACTGCAGTCCATCTGACGCCGCGTTTCCACCCAGAAAGAAGGAAAGGTTACCCATCATGCCTTGCCTTGCCTGTCGCATAACTTCACACTCCGTCTCCCATCTTGTGCATCGGAACAGGAAATGTTCCATCGTCTCTGGTGCGCGTCCGCACTCACACATGACCCATTCTGCTCTGGTTGCCTTCTGGGCTTGTCTTTTTGCCTCGCGGCCCATAGTAAGATCATGTTCTCGGGATGGTATCCTTATTATCTTAACCCTGTCATTTCCTTTTCTTATTCGCTCGACGTGCTTATAGATCTAACAGATAGTGACCTAGCTAGACTGCTATCACGGCCTTGCGATCGCTTTAAGTGATGACTGGCTACTTGATAATACTGTAAGCTCTCGGCATTGCAGACCATCGGGCAATCATCGCAATGCCATTGCTATCGCCTCTAGCTCGGCTGTGTATGGGTTCTGGTCATCTGGTCATCTTGCGGCCCGAGAGTGACCGAATATCTGGCCACTATCTTGTCTGTCTGGCTAGATTATCTGTATGCTACGATGCTATCTATACCTACAAGCCCTTTACTGTTAGAAGCACTGGTTGCGATCATAATATCTTGGCATTGGCTGCTGTTATCGCTGCTTCCCGATCGGCTTGGCATACCAGCAATACGCGGTTGTGCCACGGTGGTACCATATAATCCTGGATTGTCTCCATCCGCTCGATTCCGCTTCCCTTGTGTGAAATTTCTAGTTTCTTCAACGGTGGCAAGTATCTTCGGCTCGTTGACACCTTGAGAGTTGCGAGCGGATGTGTCTTTGGCAGGGTCTTGATGTTGATGTATGATTTCATGCCTGCCTGAGCATGCCGCTCCCCTACCGTCTGGATGCTGGCCTCCGCTTCGGCCACCGCCATGGTGTTTTGTAGGAAATTCGTTGTTTGACAAATTCTCGTACCCCGCTTGTACTGGTGTGATTACCTAAAGCATGTGGAGCGAGTGGCCAGCTGGAGGCTTGTACCGCTCAAAGGGATAGCCTGTCGCTCTCTGCCACCACTGTCCGCCAATAGCTAGACGTGATTACAGGCCGAATCTCCGAGTCTACGGCCGCGTCATCCCCTTCTTTATCCCCCACTACTTGCATTGAGTCGGCTTTAATACCTTATCGCTCATAATATGCGAATGACTCCGCTATAGTGATGATAACCCATCAGATTTTCATCGCCTCAGCACCCGCGTCAGCTCTCGGCAGCTTCAGCGATGAGGTCGATAATTGTCTCACTAGAGCGTCATGCCAGCTGCTCTGTTGCGATCTTGAAAGCTGGGGACCGCTGAGCCCCAGTCAGAATGACTTCACTCCTTGTTTCCTAAGTTCCTTGGTTCTTTTCGTTTCCGTATTTGGTCTCGTTACTGGAGTCCCTACGCTGTGGTGGCTATTCACGAGAAAGCACGAGGATGGAGCTCGGAAAGACTGGCGATTCTGGACGAGGCTGGTAAGTAATGAGTCTGGATCTTCGAGTGTAATTCATGTTCGTGACATTCTCTGATCAATCCAGGCTACCACTATTTCCATATCTTCTGTTATGGCCGTGCAAATCGTTGTGGAAGCTAAGCGAGATACTCGTCTCTGGGCCGACGATTTGCGACTCTGGGCTTCTGTGGCTCTCATTGTCTCCCTTCTTGTTATTTTCTTCACTCAATGCCTAGAAAAGCCACGCTTCCGTGGTCTGGGAGCATTTGCCGCCTCGTACTGGCTGTTTCTCCTGCTTGTCTTTGGCGCAAAACTCCACTCATCAGTGGTCCGTCACAAATATCAGCAAGACCTACCGGGATTTATCCTTGTATGCATCAGTTTTGCACTAGTTTGCCTCCAATTTCTCCTCACCTGGGTTATCCCCAGCCCAGCTACCTACCAGGCATTGGAGAGCAGCGAAAGTGAGTGCCCAAGCGAGCGCGCGACCATCATCTCCACCCTCACTTTCAGCTGGATGACCCCAATGATGAGGCACGGCTACAAGCAGTACATCACCGAAGAGGACCTCTGGGACCTGGCCAAACAAGACACCGCCAGGGCCGCCTTCGACACTTTTCAAGACGCCTGGTCTCATGAACAAGCGTGCAAGAAGAAACCTTCTTTGTGGATTGCGCTGTTCCGTGGCTTTGGGCCAGCGTATGTTCAGGGAGCTCTGTTCAAGGGTGTTGCAGACGTGCTTGCAATGTTACAACCGCAGCTCCTGCGATTATTCATCTCGTTCGTGGATTCGTATCGAAGTTCCCAGCCAGAGCCTTTCACCCTCGGCGCTGCCATCGCCTTGAGCATGTTCTTTGTCTCAGTCGGGCAAAGTTTGTGTCTTCATCAATGCTTCCAGCGTCTAGCACAGACTGGCATCAAGTTGAAGTCGTCGCTCGCCTCAGCCATCTACAGAAAATCACTCAGACTCTCGAACGAGGCTCGCGGTGCGAAGTCAATCGGCGACATCGTCAACCTCATGGCAGTGGATAGCCAGCGCCTCCAAGACGTCACGCAGTTTAGTCAACATCTATGGTCCTCGCCGCTACAGATCTTTCTCTGCACTGCATCCCTCTACGGGCTTTTGGGATATAGCATGTTCGCCGGCGTGGCGCTGATGATCGCCACGATCCCCATCAACGGGAGCATCACCAGATCGATGAAGGCTCTGCAGGAGCAGCAGATGAAGAACAAGGATGCAAGGTCGAAGCTCACGGCGGAAGCCATCGCGAATATAAAGTCCATCAAGCTCTTTGCATGGGGCGCTGCATTTGCAAGTCGAATCGGTCATATACGCAATGACAGAGAGCTTGTTACTCTGCGAAAGACAGGCGCTCTTCAAGCTGTGTCGAGTTTCGTTGGGTCGGTGACTCCGTTTTTGGTGGCCTGTTTGGCCTTTACGGTGAGGGTTCTGGTCGAGAAGAAACCATTGACAACCGAAATCGTCTTTCCGGCCATTGCCCTTTTCCAACTGCTGACTTCACCGCTGACCATACTTCCCGCGGCGATCTCCTCTGTTACCGAAGCGAGCGTTGCGGTCAGCCGTTTGGTAGCTTTTTTCACTGCGGATGAGCTCCAACCAGACGCAGTACTGCACGAAGACGCTGTCATATCACCAGGCGAAGACTCCGTCACCATCCAGAATGCGACGTTCAAATGGAGCATACACAACCCCGGAACAGCACTAGAAGAGATCAACCTTTCTGCTTACAAGGGAGAGCTATGTTGTATCGTCGGCCGCGTCGGGTCCGGAAAGTCCTCCATACTTCACATGCTGCTCGGAGATCTCTACAAAGCCGCCGGCACCGTCACTCTTCGAGGCTCGGTTGCTTACGTCGCGCAGCAGCCGTGGGTTCTGAACGCGAGGGTCAGAGATAACATCACGTTCGGAAAGCCGTGGGACCCTGACTTCTACATTCAGACCATAAAGGCATGTGCCCTGGTAGATGACCTGGCGCAACTACCGAATGGAGATCAAACCGAGGTTGGCGATAAGGGTATCACGTTAAGCGGCGGACAAAAGGCAAGGTTGACGTTGGCCAGGGCAGTTTACGCGAGGGCGGATATCTATCTGCTGGATGATTGCCTGTCGGCAGTGGACCAGCACGTCGGAAGGCACTTAATTGAAGCGGTTTTCGGGCGACGGGGTCTTCTCAAGGACAGGACAAGGATTCTGGCTACGAACTCGACGCCGGTATTGTTGGAGGCAGACTCTATCGTACTTGTTCGAAATAGGAAGATTATGGAGCGGGGAACTTATGATCAGCTTGTAGCTAAAGGAGGCGATTTTGTCAGCCTCATCGGTCAAGCCAGTACCTCGAATGAAGCCACAACTACTGCGAGTTCCGGTACCGGAGATAGCACCGTTGTTGAGCAACAGCAACCCCATCAGAACAGAGCATCCAAGGCCACAGGGCAAGATTCCGCCGACGACGGCCGCGCGCACACTCCCAGCAGCATCGATGCCGGGAGGAAGATCCTGAACATCGAGGCAGTCATCAGCAAACCCAAGCGACGCAAGGAACTCACTCAGCAAGGAAGCGTCAAGTGGAAAGTCTACGGCGACTACGCCAAGGCAAGCAGCCTATGGGCTGTGGGCTTATACGCGGTTACCCTCGTAGGCGCTCAAATCGCCGAGATTGGTAAGTTTCAGAGCCTAGTAGTATGATATCGGTGGTTAATGATTTCTAGGAGGAAACGTCTGGCTGAAACAGTGGACTGAGGCCAATGACAACTCAGGCGCAGATGTGAATGTCGAGAAGTATCTTGGCATTTATGTCGCTTTTGGACTCGGGTCAGCTGGCTTGGTAATTTTGCAGTCGTCAACACTATGGCTGTGGTGTTCGATCGAGGTATATGGCTTCCACGTTGCGGGACGTATTTAGAACGGCTTATGCTCATCTTTGCTACAGGCCTCTCGAAATCTTCATGAAAGCATGATCAATGCGGTCTTGAGAGCTCCAATGATCTTCTTTGAGACAACGCCAACGGGTCAACTGCTCAACCGTTTCTCCAGGTAAGCATAACGTATTGACTCCTTCGGCCATAAAGCTAGTCTCCCAGGTCTCACAATATCCTTCAGTGACATCTATCGCATCGACCAGTCCCTCCCTCGCCAGTTCAACGCTCTATTCGTCAACACTGTCAAAGCTATCTCCAGTCTCGCCGTTATCTCTTCTGGTACACCCGCATTCATCATCCTAGCTATCCCCCTCGTGTTCTTGTACAGCTACATGCAGCAATACTACCTGGGAGCGAAGCGAGAGTTGAAGCGGCTCGACGGAGTCAGTCGAAGCCCGGTATTTGCGCATCTCCAAGAGTCGCTCGGCGGTCTTACAACTATCCGAGCGTATTCTCAGCAGGAACGGTTCTCGCTTGAGAGTGAGAGGCTGCTGGATGCGAATATAAAAGCCTATGTTCTGTCTATTACTGCGAATCGGTGGCTGGGAGTCCGGTTAGAGTTTATCGGATCGATCATCATTCTCTCTGCTGCTGGACTTGCTCTTGCCCGGTTGTCTCTGGGCAGTCATTTGTCTGCTGGCATGGCTGGTTTGATGATATCTTATGCGCTGTCAGTTTGACCGCCGAACTTGCTATTCTTTCCCCAGACTGACCGGGTCATAGTCAAATCACCCAGTCCTTCAGTTCACTCGTCCGGGCTACTGGAGAGGTCGAGACAAATATCGTCTCGGCCGAGCGTGTGATAGAGTATACCCAACTACCCAGCGAGGCGCCATATATTGTCCCTAACCATCGTCCTGGTATCAGCTGGCCCTCCGAAGGTTCTGTGGACTTTGTCCACTACAGCACGCGTTACCGTCCTGAGCTTGGCTTGGTCTTGCGGGACCTCAACCTCAGTTTCAAGCCAGGCGAAAAGATTGGTGTGGTAGGCCGGACTGGTGCTGGGAAGAGTTCACTAGCCCTGGCCCTGTTTAGAATCACCGAGCCGACGGATGGAAGTATTTACATCGATGGTGTTGATATCTCTACCATCGGGCTCTTAGATCTGCGGAAACGACTCACAGTCATCCCGCAAGATCCTGCGTTGTTCGAAGGAACCGTTCGCGAGAATCTTGACCCGGGAGAAGAGCATGATGATACGGAGCTTTGGACTGCCCTTGGTATGTTTCGCCGTCCATCCTTCACCAAAGTTCCTCGTTGACAGCAATACAAGGACTCGCACAAATGAAAAAGCATATTTCCAGCATGGCCGGGGGCTTGGATGCCAAGATCTGCGAAGGAGGTAAAATGGCGCTACCTCTGCTTCATGAAGGTAGATATACTGAACTGGTGCTAATGTTGGTTAGGGTCTAATCTCAGTCAAGGCCAGAAGCAACTTATGTCTTTGGCCCGCGCCATACTCAAGCCGTCGAGCATTCTTGTGCTGGATGAAGCAACTGTAAGCAGCACCTACCAGTGACAAAACGATCTCGTCGGCGCCACCCAACATACAAGCTAACCTAGGTTGAAGGCCGCTGTGGATACAGAAACAGACATGCACCTCCAAGAAACACTTCGAGAGAACATCTCCAGCAACAGGACTGTCATCACGATTGCCCATCGGATCAACACAATTATCGACTCCGACCGCATTGTTGTTCTTGAGAAGGGCAAAGCCGTTGAATTTGACGCACCAGCGGCACTGATGCAACAGAAGGGAGCTTTCTGCCAGCTTGTCAAGGAGGCTGGGCTTGTAGAGAGGCTAGGGTGATATCTGTTAGAACTATAGCTATACTACGAAACAAGTTTACACCATATTCTGACAAGAGCGTTACGAACATCTGTCCACCTGAATCCGCCTATGGTAAGAGCATTGTCTTGTCTGGAAGAAAGGCCCGTTTCTATCTTGGTGGGCTTCGATGAACAGGTTTCACCTCGTCTTGTACGAATAAACCGAACGAGGTCTCGAGAACCCTAGGTATTATTCGCAGGCGATTTTACTCAAATCGTCTAACAAATTGGGTAACCCAGCTGTCATTTTGGAGTAATATAGTTTGGAGTTAGGCTGAGTTGCTGATTAGCTGAAAATTCCCAGATCCCAGCACTTGGGGTTAGCTAGCGTCAACTTGGGGTTAGGCTAGATCTTAAATTGGACTTAAACTAAATGGCCTCTTTATATTACAATGACCTTTTCTTGAATATTTATCCTTCTGGAGGGAAAGGGAGAATGCTAAGCGCCATTATAATATCTAGACTATAACATAATAGGCTACTAAGGAAAAATAAGGATTGTATAGAAACATATATTTCCTAGTAAAAGTAAAACCTATATAGCTAGCTAGTATTTATTATTCCTTAGCGACCCTGTTTTAATTTAATTGAGTACTAGACTTAAATCGAGCCCTAGGAATAATATAAAAGTACACGCTATATCTTAGCTTAAGAATATCTACCTCGCCTTATAGTACATACTGTATTATCTTATTCTAATATCTATTTCCTACTAAATAATCTAGTTATTAAAAACAAAGCCTTCAGGGCCCCCTGCACTCTTTAGAATATAATATAGGCTTATTAGTATATAGCTAACTTAGATCAGGAGTCTAATTAAATTGTAATTAAAATGTCGCCTTACCTCCTTTAATAATATACTTTAAAGAAATATTACTAAAAGGCTATTCCTTAAATTAAGTAAAAGTGCCAGCTTTAGAGAGGACCGAGTTTATTTATAATAGTGCTGGACTCTTACTGCTGTATAGTGATATTTAACGCCCTCTAGGTAACTGCGCAGTATATCTTCACTTACTTCCTAAGTTATAGCTATTAGAGTTATATTCTTATCTTCTAGAGAAATATAAATAAAAAGGGTATTAAAGTATATAAAGGGCTAGACTTAAAGATATTTTATAATAAATAGCTTTATATTAAGCTATTTAAGACTAAAAAGAAAAAAAGAAGTTATAACTTTATTATAAAGTTATAATATAGTTTTTATAAAGTAATGGCTTTTTAATTACTATTAAAGTTATATTATAATGCTTATTAACCTTATACTAAGTTTAAGTCTCTTACTATAACTTAGCTATAAGGGATTTATAATATAAGCTAAGGCTTTAATATAATATAGTTATTAATATGAATATTTTATATATTTTATTATTAGTATTAAAAAAAAAGTTTAAAGTTAAAATTATAATTTATATATTTATTAATAATTAATTACTGATTAATTTCTATATAATTATAATAAAAATTATTTTAAAAGTGTTGTTTTAAATTAATAAATTAATTTTTATTAAATAGCTTATTTTATATATATTTAATATATTTTAGTTTAATTATTTTTATAAATAAGTAATAAATAGCTATTTATTTATATACTTTTAAAATTAAGTATTAAAATATTTAACTTTTTAATTAAAAGTAAAATCTTAAATAATAATAAAAGTAAAAAATATTTTACTTATATATATTTATTATTATTTTTTAGTTTTATATCCTAAAGGCTAAAGCCTCTTTTAAAACCTAAGCCTTATTATAGTTATAAGAGAAGAGATATAAAACTTAACACAGCAGTTATATCCTAGTTATGAAAAGGCATTATAAAAGCAAAAAAACGGTAAAGTATAACTAGCATTCTTTAGCAGCATTTCCTGCAAACTATACTACGTAGACATAGTTAACTATGAGGAGTATTCTCCAAAAAAATGAGACCGCATCTAGATCTTCACACCAGCAGCGATAGTCTGGTAGCCATGTAGATGCTGGGCCTGAATCGGGTGCCCTAAAATGTTAGTCTGCTAAACGCCGACTCCGTCAAACAGAGGAGCGAAAACAGAACAGAGAAGGCTTGTCAGACGATTATAGACCAGATATGATGCATCAGTGAAAATGTTCGGCGGTTGCGTTGGGATGGCCACCTGGCTCAAGTTATATTATGCCCGAACTGCTGGCCTTGATATCACCGCTCTCATCTGGGAATATCACAACTCTGATTATAGAAATAGTCAGGGAAAGGCAAGAAAAGAGAGCATAACTGACTGGTAAATCAAGTAGCACTACGAATGGGTGGTTGTATGTCGATCTTGACCCTGTGCCTGGTCCTTGCTGATCGGCAGCAGCCGTTGGAGTTACCACGAGGACACCATTGCCTCGGGTTTTCTCAATGCCAAGGGCTGCACGTGGATGTCGCAATCTACAAAGCCACACTTTGATTGCTTGCATACCGTCATAATTCCCTTGAGTCTATTTGGCACGGCGAAGTCTATCGGTATGTTCTGTGGCGGGTTTCGTACTAGCTAGTCTACGGAGCTTTGTGGGCGGCACGATCGCTGGTCTCACTTTAATTACACTTGATTAACCTCCTACGGTTATGACTTACTTTTTAAGTTGGGATTTTGGGTCTTTCCATAGACGAACGATTTTAAATGTAACATACCAACTCGTTGTCCTGCCAAGACATGAGACGGAACCAGAGAGATGTCAGGCTTGTGATACTGCATGGAGACTGAGAGATTGTGAGTCTATCTAGAATAGTTCCTTGGTTGCGTAGGTACCGGAAGAAGTTAAGTCATGAGATTCACCTTCGAAGACTACGGGAGCAGAATAGATCGAGCAGTATCCAGATCGCGTCACTCGATCGAAAACATACAGAAATAAGTGTTGAAAAGTCAAAAAGTCTCTGTAGCAATACGCGAGGTAAAGCCGATTGTGGCATCAGATAATTTGATAGTGTGATAACATGCTTATATTTACCATGACATAATATAAGGCGTTATGCACTACACTAAAGAATGCATCAACCTTGATGTCAAGCCTCACAAAGTCGTATAGCTGCTGTATTAAACCTTATGATCCAACTAAAAAGTGGGCCTCAATACAAAGGCAATAAACAATGAATAAACAAGCGATAAAAACAAAATGTAACCCGCAACAAGATTAAGTATAAAGTTCCCACAGATCTCCCTCAATAAAGCAATTTCGCAAACCAACAATCACAAACAATCAGCAATCCCTTCTTAGCACATTCTTCACTCCAGATTGTACGAAGCTTTCTGCACAACATGGCTACCGTCGCGGCAAGCTTTCTCCTCCTGTCCGCAGGCAAGGCTCTTGTCTCAAGCGGAATATCCTGGGTTATCTCCGAGACAGGCAGCTGGGCAGCTGGCCGGTTTCTCGACCATCTGACTTCAGATCCTAATGCCAAAGTCACCAGAGCCGACATCTACGGAGTCGTGCGAGAGATGCAAATCATCCAGTCATCTATAGATGATCTCGCCGACACCCTCTCCAATGGTATCATATCGATACGTCTTGATACGTTGAACCAGCCAATGGCTCAGATTCAGGCTCACTACAAGACTGTCGCGGATATCTTAGATACTGCTTATGACATCTCTGAGCGAAACCTCACCGAGTCAGAAAATGAGCGTCTAATAGGCAGCCTGCAAGAGCGGCTCGACGACAGACTCCAGGCATGCGCCGATAACATCCCTGGATGGCTCACCCAGATTCACAATTTCTTGAATGCCAATGGTCAGAGAGCCTTTATGCGACAGCTTTCCCAGCAAGCCTGGAACGAGTCCCCTGACCTGGTGGCCTACTATAGTAGATCAAAGACAGTTGTAAGCATAAATAGTCCAAAACGATGAACTACAACTAACATGTGTAAAGGTACTTGACTATTGGATCACCGTCTCTAAGGGCATCGACCTTCTTCAAATTGCGCATGGAGCACAGAATGTCAGATTCGATGAAGGGCAACGTGCCATCGATCGACATATCCGCCAAATACTTGATCAGGAACGTAACTTTATCCGATTCATCGGAAACGAAACCATCAGACTCGCTGAGACGATCTTGCTCGATCCTGCCAGCCCACATCCATTCTTTTGGGAGACTAATCAGGATACCTATGCCGCTGCTGAGGATGTCGGTGCTACCCAAACCCGCATCAGTGTGAACAGACGTACTCCTGTTGAATGGCGAATGGACCCCTGGCCCCCCGTTAACCTCGAGAACTTCGACCCCCTTAGAGGTTACCCCGTTGCTATCAACCAGGTTGGACAGCGTGGTATTGTGTGCCCCGGTGGACGACATGGTTTGGCTCTCGAACCTTTCGCACGACCTACTTGCACTTGGTCCATCAAGCCGCGAGAACCTGGCAACAACCGGTATTCGTTCAAGTTCATCAGTGGTCTTGTCAGACAAGCTAATAACGGCTATTACATGATTACTCGGCCGTCTGCTGGCGTACCCGGAAGGATCATGTCCCTTCTCACTCGTTTGCATCGCGAGGATGGAAGTCATTTCTTCTTCGTCAAGCCCCAAGGGCTTTCCACCACTTCCTAGGGAGCCAAAGATGTCGCTTTTGAGTGGAAGCGGTTATCAGACTTTGATCATTGTTGTGGAAAACCTCTCTTTCTGTTCAAATTGTCCGAGACTCGCTTCTGGCTCCATTTGTATGGTGCGAAGGAGATGGCAGTGTAGATATGGTAAAGCTCTGTTTGTAAAGGACATACACCATATGTAGAACATGCCCCTACAAATCCCGAGGAAAGATTGAGCTCGGATCTCAATCACGTTAAGACATGATTGGCTACGACTTATACTCCATGTGAGCATATGGAATTCATTGTGGCAATCTCGAAACATGCTCTTCTTCATCATCATCCGAGGCTTCAATATCAAGGGGGCCAATTGGCTCTCCCTTTTCATCTCATAGGATAGATCTTGCCTCCCTCTTACGATCCCGAGCTGTAGTCTCTTCTTGTAACCATTGATCACGCAGCTCCAATGTCGCCTCGACACACCGACTCATCAGCAGAATCGCCACGCTGAATAGCTTCGTAGGTGATCCTTGCCATATGAACGCTGATATCGTCTCGAACCTCCCAGAGTACCGATGACATGATGAAACACAGTTAGCTGAAAGGTACTGATGAGATGAATGCTTTCATCAAGGAACTTCTCATGGGCAATCTGACCAAGAGTGTTATTATAGATAAATACTATCGTAGCTTTACTGGTACTGCTTTGAAGCCTCCAGAAACTTTCTAGCTGAAACCTTGTTATAGAACAGATGATTTAGGGTTTCAGTCGTCATCCCCTTTACCTCAGGTAGCCTAAAGTAAGTCCAAACAAGGAGCACAATAGTGAGTCCTGCCGCAGGAAAAGCAGCCTTTCCTTGGAGATTCGCCTCCTGGGGATTGAGCAAATAAGGGGCGACAATAACGTTGATAATGGACAGAAAGTAGTAGGTGTTTCTACCCAAGGAGATGGTCTTTACTCGGAGGTTAGAAGCCCCGACATTAGCTGCGATACCATAGGGAATGGGGCCAATTGAGATGCCTGATTGCCAAATCATTAGTTCCGACCATGTGAATCATAGATAATGGTAACTGCACTTACCATAACAGAAGAACCATGCAAGCAAGAGAGCTGATTGGGCCCAGCGGATATTGCTCTTGTCGGCGGTTGCAAGATCAAGGAAGCCCACCAGGCTCATAAGTGGCAGCATAGCACAGAGTCCGCCTAGATAGAGTCTCCTCCAGCCGAATCGGGTCATCATGAACCACGAAGACACTGTGCCGACGAATGCAAGACCGGCGTTACCTGGACGAATAATGAGCCAAAGCCGTGAGATGTATTATATCTAGACTTACCGAGGGACAGCTTGAAAGCGTCGCCAGAGGACAGACCCGCAAGAGTGAAGAAGTACGTGATGTAGTTCTGGATCGCAAAGCCCGGAAGGATCTGGCAACCCCAGCTGACCATCGCAATCTCAGTTCGGCGTCGATTCTCTCCTCTAAAGCAGTCAAGATATGAGCCTTGAATGTTCATGTCGTGCTCTGTCTCAATCGTGCGGCTCATCATGGCAATGGTATTCTTGGGATCAATAACACTGTCAGGTGCACTACACAGACGTCGAAGGCTCTTCTCAGCTTGTTCAATGCGTCCCTTCCTGACCAACCACCAAGGTGACTCAGGGGCGAGATATATAGCGATAATCATGAATGGTGGCCAGCCCCATTGGATGGCAAAGGGAATACGGTATGACCACTCCGTAGGATATTTGAGCATCGAAGTGAGGACGCCAAAGGAGATCATCTTGCCCATAACCCAGCAGAGGTTGACGTAGACTGTTAGGTAGCCGTTGAGTTGTAGAGGTGCTACTTCGGCCGCATACGAAGGAGTCGCCGCAGCAAAAAAGCCGCACGGAATAGAACTACAAGGTTGATGTTAGGTATAATCTCAAGAGCGATTGATGGGCTACTCACATCAAAAGAGTTCCGACAACAAGTAATTCAACACTAGGAGCAAAGAAGAGAATAAACACACACCCCGCATAGAACACATGCGAAATGAGCATAACCTTCCTCAAACCCCAACGATCAGCGCAGTATCCATTAGCAAACACGCCAATAATCAACCCGACATTGAGAGTAATAGTAAGTTCCAACTGCCATTTCGCAGGGATTGAGTATTTGCCATTAGGCAGTTCAACACCGTACTTCTGCTGAAACTGGGGAAACGCGAAGAATGAGTTCATCAACAGCATGCCGTAGGATTCCATGATGGTTGACATTGAGATTGCGACGCTCCAGCCCACGGCTTTCCAGTAATAAGAGAAAGCTTCTCGCGCTGTTAGGGTCGTGTCGATACGTTGGGCCTCGTCGGCCGCGGCATCACGTCCAGTGGTGATTTTGGAGGCTTTGGGGAGCTGTTGCTCCTCGAGATGAGTCGTGGTTGTGCTTTTTTCGGCCGACATGGTGATGGGCGATGACGGAGAAAAGATACAGGAACGGGGATGGGAAGAGAAGAGAGAAGCCTGCAGACGTTGCTGTTGATCCTCCTCTCGAAATAAAGATCGATGTTGCAGATACCGTCGATCTATATAGTCACCAGTCACCTGATGTTCAATCTGGGGGCCCGGCTACGTCGTTGCAACCTTCCCCAGATTATCCTGATTCCAGAGTTATCCTTTACCCCAGAAACATTGTTTTCCGACGTCGGTGCTCGATTGGTTGCGAGCATCCTTGAATTGCGTGCTAGTTCATGGTAATCGGTAGTCGGCGAACCTGGTAATGCGATTGGGCTTTCGCTACTCGGCGAACGGGCTTGGCGTTTGGCCAAGTGTACGACTCCGCACCCGAAACCACCAAGGTTATTGTGGCTCACAGTCTGGAATGTTTTGGTTACGAATGACAATATAGATATGAATCAGCTGAGAATGCAAGTGTCAGAGACTAAAAGCAGATATGAATGTCAGGACTTTTCGTAGGCTCGCGCCAATGGCTCGCTGCTGGAAAAACAGGCGGTCACATAGTTGCCAATATTAATATCGAAGACACCAGTTAATTGACCAATTCTATTGTAGTTCAGAAATCTTGACATCTAAAACACATGCTCTATGAGCTAGATAGTGCATGAACAGGCTCATCTCCAATCTCCGCCATCTTATCCTCCAGCATCTTTGTCATATTCTTCACGACATCAGCATAATTGGGGTCATGATAGCAGTTAAACAGCTCTAAAGGATCCTCCTGACAGTCAAAAAGCTCCCACTCCTTGTCCTGTCCACCTTCTCTAGTACCCTCAAGTCCAAAGTCCTCGGCATACCAGTATATCAACTTATATCGCTGAACACGGACACCGTAGTGCGCATAGGCCTCGTGGATAACATCTCGATGCATCCAGTAGCGATGGTATGCAACTTGCTGCCAGTCGGAAGGTGTTTGGCCCTTGACAAGAGGGCGGAAGGATACACCTTGCATGTATGTAGGAATACGCGCGTTGGCAAAGTCGAGGAACGTGGGGGCGAAGTCGACATTGCAGATAATATCGCTGCATACCGACTTTGGTGCGATTTCGCGTGGGTAGCGAATCATAAAGGGCATCTGGAAGCTCTCCTCGTACATGAAGCGTTTATCAAACCAGCCATGCTCTCCGAGGAAGAACCCTTGGTCTGAAGTATAGACAACAATGGTATCATCTGCTAGACCTTCCTGATCAATCCAGTCCAGCATGCGACCAACGTTATCATCGATGCTTTGAATAGTTCGAAGATACCTCTGCATATACCGTTGGAATTTCCACTCAGCCAGCTCTTGGGGTGTTTTGAAAGTAAAGATTTGGGCTGTTTCCTTGCAGATGAGTTTAAGTTTTGTAACATCCTCAGGGGCAGGGATCTTGCGGTCGTTCCACCACCAGACATCAATCATCTTCTCTCCAATCTGACTTCTGGGGCCTTCTTGTTGGACTACACCCAGGTCGGTATACGTCAAGTCCTCGGCGACTCTCATCTTGGCCACTTTCGCAGCATTGGCGCGGTTCTTGTAGTCGTCGGTAAAAGTATCGGGCAGACGAATGGGGTCCTTATAGAGGTCCTTGTGTTTACTATCGTACTCCCAAGACCGATGAGGAGCCTTATGATGGCACATGAGAAAGAATGGTCGTTCCTTGTCACGCTTCTCCATCCATTCAATGCACTTGTCCGTGATGATATCGGTTGCGTAGCCCGGAACTCGAGTAGTACCCTCAGGCTCGATAAACTGAGGATCCCAGTACTCTCCCTGCCCGGGCACAACGCTCCAGTAGTCGAAGCCCGTGGGTTCGTGGTCCTTGCCTTCGCCAAGATGCCACTTGCCCACCATTGCTGTCTGATAGGCAGCAGGGCTTGACTTGAGCTGCTTGGCGACATTGGGTAGTCTCTTGTTGATCTTGGAGTCAAGGGTCATGACTCCATTGACGTGATTGTGTGTACCGCAGAGGATTGCTGCTCGCGAAGGCGTGCAGATGCTGTTGGTGACGTAACAGTGGTCGAAGCGCATGCCCTCATTGGCAATGCGGTCGAGGTTTGGTGTTTTATTGATTCCTGCGCCATAGCATGATATTGATTTGGCAGCATGATCATCAGCCATGATGAAGATGATGTTGGGCGGTCGGGTAGACATGTTGGTAAGTTGGAATCGAATTCAGTAAGTGAACCAATCTTGGAAGAAGCAGAAATGCGAAGAAGGAGGCTTGTCAGGTTTCGGGTTCTGGAAAGGAAAGAAAACGAAGAAAAATAATATAAAATAAGAGCTTGCTGTAGCAAAAAAAATAGAATGCACCTCAAGATCAAACCAACTGACAATATCAGACATATCCACTTCTCATTCCCCTTGGGAGTTGCGGGGTCGGTAGTCGGCGAACGACCTTACAAAAAATCAGTATCGGATCTCGGCGAAAAACCTCCTTGGAAAGACCAATCATTGAACGTGTCGCAGAGTCCAAGCGTAAAAGGCTCACCCGAGAAGGTAAAATGCGGATCCTCCATGTTTGGGCTTGGTAGCATGGCTGCTTTCATCAAGACGTCCAGTGCCATATGACCCTCATCCAGGGCCGGCTCAACCACGGATGGCTGACTAGTTATCCCGTGTGCATCTCCCGAGTCTGATTGGGGAATATTCTGGGGTTGAGGGCGCTCACATGGTTCCCCAGCTTCTGCGCTATCGTCGGCGAATCCAGCTCGTCGGAACACGCTATGTACGCCTAGACTCTTGTGTTTTCGTACAGTGACAGCGAAGCGGGGTTGCTGGGTATCGTTTTCCTCACGCTCAGAAGAGTCACGTCCATGCTCGGAATCACCAGCCGCGTATAACTGAATCATGGCCTCAAGATCCCTCAAGATAAATTGTACTAGTGATGAGTCCTTGTACAAACGTTGCAATAGCGTCAGAATAGCAGACGCTTGGTGGCACGCGGCTTCCGTAGTGAAATTCATTTCAGACGGAATCAGGTCAGATTTGCTCAGGAAGAGAATGAGCCGGCACGCATGATAGCCGCAGATAACCATCCTGTAGTCCGCCACAAAAGGGCAGATCGTCAGTTTGGAGAAATCATTTAAGATCTCAATGTTGGCTTTGGCGTGATACAAGCAGGTTCTTGCAGCCATGGCGATATAAGATTGCGGCTGTGATGCGAGGACAACTTCAGGAGCCGCCTCCCTATAGCCCGAAAGAAAGAGCCTGTATGCGTCACAGTGAGCTTGATGCCAGGAAAGCTGCACTGTTAAAAATCGGACAAGCCATTTTGAAGATGCAAAGCGTTGAAGTTC
Source organism: Fusarium nygamai (assembly GCA_001262555.1). Lineage (NCBI taxonomy): Eukaryota > Fungi > Ascomycota > Sordariomycetes > Hypocreales > Nectriaceae > Fusarium > Fusarium nygamai. Next base: position 830,487 of record LBNR01000009.1, read on the forward strand.
CTGGGCACTGTATGGCGGGATTTCCAGTTGTTGCAGCATTCTGCCAAATTCCTCTACAAGATCAGATAGTTGCGGCATCGGCTGTGATGACAGACGGACTTGTCGCATGAGTCTTATGGTGTCGCGAGTGATCAGCGTTATTCGAATGGACGTGGAAAGCAGCCCGTTCTCAGATATTCCATCCAGACTCAAGGGATCGTTGTCATCACCTTCTGTTTGGAAATCTTCCTCGCTGCATGGCAACCGTACATAGATAGAGTCCGGCGAGCAAACCTCAGATTCTGGCAAACCAATTGAGAAAGACATGTCCAGAAGCGCCATACACCACATTATACGCCGCCTGATTTCTTGCGCGAGAGGACCAAGGTCGATCCTCTCGTATTGAAGACGCAAGGCGCTGGCTGCACGACCAGCTATACCCATCAGCATGTAAGCGCGCTGAAATGAGCCACTCTCGATCTTGTAGTGGATGATAAGAAGCAGAGCTTGTGTAGTGAATATCCTAGGTTTCTCGATTTTTGACCATATAATATCTTCTGCACGCTGAATCCATTGCGCCGTCAACGTTGGGTGATACTTGGCGTACTTGAGATGAAGGGAGGAAATTGCAAGCAGAGCCAAGAGGAGGGTTTCGTCGAGACTTCCATCTAGACACTGCTGAGTTATGGAGACTTCGTTGAGAAAGGCATAAGAGGACAACGGATGTACATGGCGGAAGAAATCGATGATCAATTGGAGTCGGTCTCGCATAGGCGGCAAAGTAATTGAGCGAGCACCTCCTCTGCCTTCTGTCGGGCTCAGTTCGGTTACTGAACCTCCCCAAGACGATGGTAGGTCTGCGGAAGGTGGTAGAGGAGCGTCGGCTTCAGCTGGTAGCCCTGCCACCGCAGAAGGTGATTCGAAGTGCGCATCATCTGTGGATACATCATGTGAAGACGACTGGCGAGACTGTAAGAGCCTAGGAGAAACCCCAGAACTAGCCTCAGATGGATTCCCAATGCTAGGCGATCGATGCGAAGGGCGAGCAGGTCTTTTCCCATCCGGATACACACAATTTTGGTCTCGCGCCCGACATGCAGCACATGCAGGCAGATCGCCGGAACATTTTACTTTGTGACTGCGACACTTGACGCAGGCTCGAGACCCGCGGCGGCGTTCTGGATGAGATGGTGATCTGGAGGAGGTGAAAGAACAGGTAAAGCTGAGACGCTCACAATTGGAGCATGAATGCGGGCCTCCATCGCATCGGACCTATCGAGTCGAGTCAGATTTAGAGAGCGCGTTGATTAGATAATTGAGGGATTTCACCTTGCGGGCACGACATTGCATACAAGTACTGGCGGATTTTGGGGGAGGCATTTGACTCAAATGTTGAAAGATGCAGTTTGTGAGGTCTAGGCTCAATTATACGGATCGCGCAAGTGTACTATGATTGACGCTATGAAGTAAAAGAGGATACCTAAAATTGAGTTATGCGGGTATTTTAAGCGCCATGTCAAACCGATTCGCAAGAGGAAATTTCGATCACGTTCTTGTATCAAGAAAACTGGCGGCGATTAAAGTATTATATTACAGTCTATAAGGTATTTATCATTTAAGGTATTCTACTAATTCATTGAATAAAAATTTAAAAGAAGGCAGTGAATAAGAGCTTCAAATATAACACGACATGTAGTAAAGTGTATTATAATGCTGCTTGGAATGCTTCTCTTTGGCCCTCAACGGAGGACACTTATTGGTCCGTAAGTACATCTTCCTTCTATATAGTTAGTAGCGGCGGATGAGACTCGGATTCTTCGCAATGGCACACTCAACTTCGGGGAGCCCGACATCTTATGCAGGACTTCGTCATTTCACGTCCTTGAATTTGTAGCTTATGTTACACTGCAATGCAATTTCCAGGTCTTTGAACTAACAATGTCTCTGTACTTGATGCATCTCTTCACTGAGGTGGTTCCATTCCGCTTCCTCGTTGCAGTGTGACATCGATGGCTTTCATGGAATGTCATCGCATGTTTGTTCAGCCCGCAACGCAACCATCAATTATTACCGCGTATCACCGTAGCCCTAGCCTAGGCTACCCCACTGGCCCTGAGATTCTTCGAAATACTGTGCTGCCCCCGTCACTATTTTTCACTCCTGTATGCGATAATTCTTGACTTGGCCTTCACTCCGCACAGGGTCTTGTTTCTTTTTTATTTCTCTCTATTATATCTTGCGCTTGAGCACTGTAAACATCATTCAGAGAAACAAACATCATAACATTTACGAAACACGCCGGGATGTTGGCAACCTAAACTCGTCAGGTCGATGCCCTTAACGCTGTGTCATTTACGAGGCAGCTCGGTGAAGCATCGTGGGCAGCATCAACAGAAGGACACTTTGGGGCCAACAGCCCAAGGCCAATCCCTTATCTGGTTCAATGCATGTCAGATGCGAAAATTGCTACGAAACCAGGGGCATGGACCAGCGGATATTTTTGGCCGTCACCATTACCTCAACTGGTAAGCCACTAAGCTGAACCTTGGCACAGCACTTGCGGCTTATCATACAGGCGGCTCGCAGCGGAACGCAGCGCTTTGATGCTACTTTGTATGAGCACGACCGATAAAGCAGAGCCATATGTTGCATTCCGCTTCCTCTTGGTGTGTTCTAATTCCGCACCATCCATGATGATGCGGCATAAGCAGCCATGCTGTACAGAACCATCATCTTCAATGCTTCTCGTCCGACAAGCGGTTACGACGGCATCAGCCCTTAACACAACGACATCCTTGATAGCGAAGTCCGAGTATAAATATGTCTGCTTGGTCCCTCAGGAATGATAGAACAGCACATCATTCGCAACAGTCTTCTTAGTCAATACATTTGCTATACTCAATACTTCACTTACTATCAAACCAGGAATCCACTGCATCACCACCATGCCTCAGATCAAAGTTGGTGACTACCTCTTCCGCCGTCTCCACGAGCTCGGCATCCGCTCAGTCTTTGGCGTTCCAGGAGACTACGAGCTTGCCCTCCTGGATCTCGTCACTGACAACGACCTCGCCTGGAAAGGTAACCCCAATGAACTCATCTCTTCTTACGCGGCAGACGGCTACGCTCGTGTCCGTGGTGCGGGAGCCTTTGTTACTACCTTCGGTCCTGGTGAACTCTCCGCCTATTGCGGTATGGCTGGCCACTACGCGGAATTTGTTCCTGTTGTGCATATCGTTGGCTACCCAACTGTCGATGCGGTTCGCAACAAGAGAATCATGCATCACAGTCTTGGCAACGGGAAGTTCGACATGTATGAGAATATGGCTAAGAACATCACCGCTGCAACTGTTGTGATCAACTATGCACCTACTGCTGCCCGAGAGATCGATGAAACGCTTACTACTATGATGCGTGAGAGCCGGCCCGTCTATATAGGACTCAGCGTTGATATTGCGTACGAAATGATCGACGCTGAAGGTCATTCCTACTGAGCTACCCCCCAACGATCCATCTTTCGAGGAGACCGTTGTTGAAGAAATCAGAAAGTTGATGGAAAGATCGAATAACGCAGCTATTATTGTTGATGGGGGCAAGTCCTAACGTCCCAGTTGTGCAACAGATCACACTAACTCTCTGTAGGTGCTGTGCGCAACGGTGTCCTCGAAGAATCGCATGAGCTGATCAAGTTGACCAACCTCGCAACCTTTACTACCGCAATGGGCAAAGGAGGTCTTGATGAAGCCATTCCCCAGTTCGCAGGTATCCACTCCGGCGCTGGCACTCTGCCCGCCGTCAAAGAAGCGCTTGAATCTGTTGACACGATCATTTGGATCGGAAATTATCCTTCCGATTTTAACACGGGCGAGTTTACGACTGTTGTAAACAAGGATGCCATTGTGATTGACCTCCAACGTTTCACGGTCTCTATTGACAAGACCCAGCACCCGGTCTCGATGAAGCATGTGAGTGTACCTTATAGTCACTTTTGGCAAAGTCAGCTAACTTTCTCAGGTTCTGCGACACCTTGTCGGTTCCCTTCATTCGAACCCAGTTACCATCGCGTCACGACACGTCACTTGGGATCCATATCCAAAGTTCAACTTTCAGGCCGGCGACGAGCTCAAGCAAGACTTTCTTTGGGGCGTAGGTGATTCCGGTTCATTTTCTAGTGAAGGCTTGATACTGACGGACATAGGCAATGAGCTCATTCTTCCGCCCTGGTGATGTGATCATTGGGGGGACTGGTACCTCCGCTTTCGGTCTGTGTGATACTAAACTGCCTAGCGGAGTGATGATGTTCAACCAGACCGTATATGGCAGCGTTGGGTACGCTACAGGTGCCATCGTCGGAGTTGGTCAAGCTATCAAGGAAACCGAAGGAAAGTGGAAGAGGCCTGTCCTCGTCACTGGCGAGGGTTCCATGCACCTCACTATTCAGGCACTGGCAGATATGCTGCGTTGGGACCTCAAGCCAATCATGTAAGTATTCTCATTTCTGCGACAGTCCTCAACGTTTGCTCACATGACCCAGATTCGTGCTCAACAATGGCGGATACACAGTCGAGCGTCTCATTCACGGCAAGGAAGCCTTTTATAATGAGGTCGCGGTTCTGGACTATTCCATGCTCGGCAAGACTTTCGGTCCAGCATTCGAATCCAAGTACCACGGGCCTATCAAGACTTGCGGAGAGTTATCGTCACTCCTTCAAGATCCCAACTTTGGCAATGCAGGCTGCCTTGAGGTAAGACTTCATCCTAATTCACCTTGATCGAGCGACGGTGCTGATGAATTACAGTTGGTCGAACTTGTTTTGCCCCCTCTCGATGCACCCTCTGCTGTCATCAAGACTGGTGCCGCTATCGATGCATTCAACAAGGCTAAGGCTGAGCAGGGGCCCAGCGGTCTCCAGGGTGCTTGATGTTCGATCCTATCGCGGTATGAGTGCCAAGGTTGAAATGATATTGGATGTTAAGTCTCTGCTCAGACCACTAGTTCAAGACAGTCAATGTTTAACGCCTACTTGTACTTGAAAGCCTTGACCCAATTGACATTAAGAAGTTTGAAGTGACGTCATTAGCTCTGTAGGCGCGCCCTACAATTGACGCATTTTATGATCCACCATCGAAATACAAAACTGTTTGGGGACGTCTGCTCTGTTGCCTTGAAATACTTCAGTAAACATTCTGTCTAGTCGCTAATACAGTGAGGGGTATCTCAAAGAGCGTAATCATGTCGCTAATGGCCAACGATCCTGGCGAGCTCTCGCTCAGCAAACTCCTCTCAACCCTCACCCATACGGTCCATCCAACCACCTACGTCTTCGCCACGCTCACCGACACCTCCAATCTACCGCCCCTATCCGAAACTCAAATGATCTTCAAGGAGTCTGAAGGAGTCACGGTGATTACTAGCAAGGACTATGCAGAGTCACATAAGATTGAATACTTCTTCCCCTGCAAAATGATCAGTCTCAATGTCACATCGAGCTTGGAAGCTGTCGGCTTCATGGCGGTCATAGCGACAAGACTAGCAGCCAAGGGCATTGGTTGTAACCCGGTTAGTGGTTTCTACCATGATCATATCTTTGTGCCTCTTGGTCGGGAGGAGGAATCTTCGGAAGTGTTGGTGCAGATTGCGGCGGAGAAGAAGGAAGAGAGTGAGAAGGCATAATGACAAGGGCCATAGAGGAGAATGATGAGTCTTTGGAGATTCCTCGATATACTAGGCATCAGCAGGCAAGCAAATATGAGACCTTTATATAGGGTGTTAAAATAAGCTCAAGAAAGAGTCGCCTAAGCTTAGGCTAGATTTACCTAAGTATTTTCATCGCTTAGGGTCAAGGCCCTGAGTTTTCTTGCCGCCCCTAGCCAGGATAAGATCATAAGAGTCTATAAACGTCTAGTAAGATGCTGCTTCACAGCAGTCAGGGCCAAGTGACCGAATCACCACTTCAAAAGCCACTTGATGCCTTCAACAAGATCTACAGCTGCTTTCTTCCCTTGGCTCAAATGCGCGAAAGCACCCCAAAAGATATGAGGCATACCAGGATAGGTATCCAACCGAGTCTGAGTCCCATTATCCTCTCGCAACACTTGCTCGTAGATCAAAGCCTCGTCACGAAGGACATCCATTCCACAAACTTGGAAATACGTCCTAGGTAAGTCGTGGTGGCCAGTTGGCCAGATAAACGGAACAAAAAGAGGTGAAGAAATATCTCCAGCTGCAGAGTCGTGGAATATCTTGTCCAAGGCTGGAGTGAGAATGGGATCGTTCTTACACTCAGCTTGAGTCCGAGACATATAAAGGTCCTTGTACTTCTCAGGCAGTACATCTTCCTTCTCTGGTGGCAGTATCATTGGAGCGAGCAGAAAGATGCCAGTTATGGCAGGAGTCAGCTTCTCATCTCGGGCCAGATGGCTGGCTATCGCAGCCATGTTTCCTCCAGCTGACGAACCACCGATGACAAACCCCTTCGACAGTGAGACCTGCAATTCGGACTCTGCATTCGCAGCAATCCATTTCAAGCCGTCCCAGACATCGTTTATGCCAGCTGGAAACGGGTCTTCCGGTCCTTGACGATAAGAAGGTGCCAGACAAACGACCCCCAGCCTTTGCACAATATCACGACACGAGCGCTCAGTATCTTCCGGAGAACCGATGGTCCAACCACCACCATGGATGTAAACAACAAGCGGCGGAGCTGGACCAGAGTTGTTAACCGGTTCGTAAACATGAGCGCGCAACTTGTGGCCATCTCTTGCAGTGTAATAGATATCGCGCTCGACAACACCACTCTCTGGATCGGGCAGTTTGTGCAGGCTTTTCATATACCATCTCAAACTTGCGATTGCCTTCGCTGGATCAGAAGTGTCAATCTGGGGAATAGTGATTGTTTTGAGGTACTGGGCCAGATCAGTTTGAAGTCATTCATGTGGATGGAGGAGACTTACATCATCCAGCTCGGGGTCAATAGTTGCGAGTTGAAGCCGTTCCTCTTTTGAAAGTGCCATCTTAGCTGTTACGGGCGTATTCAAGATATCAGAGGTTATCTAGAGTGTGTATGTATGGATGAAAGGTGAATGGCCTCTTCAAAATGTTAACCAAAAGTTGTGCTCCAGCCCGGAGTTAACGGTCTTAGCACATGAGGAGGTAGACAGTGGCTCAACGTAATCCATTTTGGGCTCACTATTATACTAAGAGTTCTCACATCGGCATTAAGACTCGGACATAGCAATTACATCCTCTTCTCGGCTGTCCTTTGTGTCGCATTGCTTACTCTCCCTCAAATTCTAACGGTGGCCTTCGAGACTGTCTAGGCTTCCTCATTTGGAGCTCACATAAGCACAAACTCCCCTCATCCAATCAAGTTGACATTATCCGTGGCTTCTGGCCTCTTCTCCGAGAAAGCCTTTGACTCTTCTTTTCGCTGGCTATCACCCAGCGAAACACGTCTCCTAGCATCAATATACACCATGTACTCCTCATACGTATGCGGCAAGACCTTAAGATCTTTGGGCACAGAGAAGGTATAGTTGAACTGACCAGTTGGCTTTGCAACACCATGCTCAACATCACGGACCTTGCTGTCAACTCGAACATGCACCCGGGTCATGGGCTTCTCGGGGTCTGGGAAGCCAGGCTCAGTGCCGTCTTCCTCCAACAGGGGAGGATCAGTGTATGCGACAGTGGCAGTCAGGTACAGAACGCTGCCGACGGGAACTGGGTTTCGGAACGTGCAAGGATCAGCGCTGATGAAGGTCGGTCGGGCATGGGCAAAACTGGCCGCACAACAGAAGGCAAGCTCAAAGGTCTGTTTTAAATGAAAACCACCAAAGATCATGGTCTGATGACGATTTCGGTACTGGGGTTGCATGATCGCAGCTGTTGATAGCTGGGTCTTGGACATGGCCACGACATTGGAAGGTTGACGAAGATCATTGTTGGGATCATGGTATGCAAGTTGTCGCAACCAAATCTGATGAATTAGGGCGGATTCTGCATCATTAGGCTCAGTTTGAAGGAGCGAAGCCTTGGAGTTTTCCTTCTTGGACAGGGACTTCGCCTCTCCAGCCTTGAAGATCTTCTCTTCCTCCGCGTTAGTGGGTACCAGCTTGGGGATGTTGACAGGCTTTCTTGTGTTGGGATCTAGGGCGACCATGGTGAAGGTGCAGGTGAGAAGGACATCCTCGGGTTTGCTGGGTTCGCCTTCCTCTCTGGCCTTGGCAACTTTGCACGTAATTTCGACACTACTCCTGCCAGAGGCATAAGTGACCTGGCCGCTGTATTCGAGGTCGCAAATTTCGGTGAGTGGATGCGCTATTGTGATACGGTCCAGAGCGGCGGTCACTGTAGTAACTCCAGGACCGGTATGCTTGTAGACGATGATTCCAGAGAGTGCATCAAGGTCCATGAATAGTGTTCCGAGTCTATACAACTGATTAGTGCGACGCGTATGGTTGGATCAATCGGCGCGGTTACCTTATGTGACCCGAAGAGTTGACATAAGTGTCTGACAGCCAAGGGTCCTTCTTAAGAGGAAGCACGACGCGATGATAGCTGTCGCTCATTTTCTTGGGGGTCAGATCGCGTTCTTTGGGGTAGTCATCGGACTTATGAGCTGGTAGACCCTTCTGCTGACGCTCGAACGCCTCTATCCACGGCATCGGCTGCCTCTTATCCTCAAGGCCCTGAAATACGCCATCTGTTTTTCTTGGCGTTGTTGTATGGAAGCTACCGACATTGGGACGCGCCAATGCAGGTGTAACTGATCGCAGCACATGTGGCCTGCGCAGCGAAGCGGCAATGCTTCTTGCTTCTCGACTTCTGGACATCATGGTGAGTTGTGAAAATGAAGCTTCAATGGTTATGGTCGTGTGACGCAATGTTCAAGTTCGCTGGCGGATCTGATTTAGCGAACCGGAGAGACCCGATAAGTCAGCGAGACGCTAAGATAAGGCCTTCGCGGACTTTGATAACCGAGCTTGTATGAGATATGAGCGGATGAAACCGGCTTCGTGGAAATGAATCTGCGGTACAATAATTCCAGTAAAACTTCCGGAGAAGGTGATCGAACATTTCATTCCGATTGCCAGTAAATTCCATGTTCCTGCCTGCATGTTTATATGGGTCTCGTGGTGGAACCGGCATTCAATTGATCAGCCAACCAACGAAGACATTCGCTTATGCAATGCAGCAATGGACATGGACATATCCTTGCTTGTTGTGATATGTGGTCTGCTTCAAATATCCTGTCATGTTGCGACGGCAATGAATACAGATAACCTAAGGAATCGGTGGTGCGATGAAGCAGCGAGCGAAAGACAAACGTTTATCGCGAGTTTGGCGGTAGAAGGATGTAAGTTCAGATAAAAATGGCGTCTATCAATCAACTATCGTACAAAAGGATTCAGCATGTCTGTCCAAACATCGCTATCTCAAAACTCTAATATCAAAATTCCAGCTTTGAGACGCTATCCCACTTCTCGTCAGAATCAGCAAGAGCCTTTGCCGCCATATGAGCATATTGGAGCGCATCCTTGCCCAGGATGATTCTCAGCGGGGGGTCCTCCACATTCGAAAGATGAATAATAGCCCTAGCTATCTCAGACGCCTCCGTCCACGTTGAGTGTCCCTTGACCAGCTGAATCATCTGGCCGACAGTCTGCTCATAAGGCTCGCTGACCTTGGCCGTCTCAGTGGCAGTGGTGGCCCACTCAGTCTTGATGCCACCAGGCTCAGCGACTGTAACCTTGATACCAAAGGGGGCCACCTCCTGTGACAAAACAGTTGAAAATCCTCCGACGGCCCATTTGGCACTTTGGTAAGCTGCTGCTCCGGGTGTACCGACGCGGCCTCCGATGCTTGAGACTTGAATAATGTGGCCGGATTTTTGTTTGCGCATGATAGGCACGATGGCTTTTGTAACGTTGACGACTCCGAAAAGGTTGACGTCAACCTGCTCGCGGAAACCTTTAATGTCTGCATCTTCGATGGATGCCATGTCTGCGTAGCCGGCGTTATTGACGACCACGTCGATGCGGCCAAACTTGTCAACAGCTTCCTTGGCTGTCTTGTTGGCTTGGTCGAAGTCTGTCACATCAAGGGCAGTTGCGAGGATCTTATCTGATCCGTACTTAGCGACAATGTCGTCAAGCTGAGATGGGTTGCGAGCAGTTGCGACGACGACATCGCCTGACTCGAGGATCTTTTCGACCAAGGCGCGGCCAACTCCTCGAGAGGAACCAGTGATGAACCAGACTCGTGCCATATTGAAAGCAAAGTGTAATGTAATTGGTAAAAGGTAGATTGTAGTTTTGTAGTTATCAGAGGAACTTGATGAGATGTCAATAGTTTAGGAGTCCTGGTATGGGAGAACGCAGAGTGTGTAAATAGGATTCATCGTTTGCATAGTTCTAAATTTCGTCCTTCTCTACAGTCCAAAGGGCGGAGTTTGATACGAAAATTATCGCACGCCATTCCTACTCAGCCCCATTCAGCATTGAGGTTGTCCAGTAGAGAACGGGGATTTACAAGAAGCATTGACGAAATCCGGAAGTTGTCAACTTTTGTTGTATGCACGTTGTGATCCACTCCAGCAATTGCAGCCTATCTCCGGGTGTTAGCATCCACCACTGAAGGCCGCTGCGTGGTGACGGACATAACGTTTGGGGGAGATAAGCGGCGTTTAATATTTTCCTGCGTTACACTGCATAAAATAACGTCACAGGCCTGGTTATCCGCTGGCTTATTTTTCTTTCACTGGCTTCTGCTGTTTTGGCTTACTGGCTTACGGCTGACGACCCACTGCCGCAGGGTAATCGGGATCAAAAGGCAAACTGAACCTCAAGCTCTCCGTCTAAGTAGTCACGAGGGGGATTGGTCTAGATATTCAGATGTAACTTAAATATCGGCTTGAAAAGTGAAGCATGACTGCTTCCTTTCTTCCCCAAACTACTTCCTCGATTGTTCACGATGTAACTGTGTGGATGTTTGCTGCTTGTGATTGTTCAACAGACAAAACACATTAACCAGCATACGGGGCTGGCTGACAGTAGAGACTTGCCACCAGCTACGGTGACTGTATCATAGATATTGCTGAAATTATTGTGAATGAGGCGCCGATATTGTAATTCTGCCTTGAGACCAGCCTCAACCCCGCTTCATATTTGATCTGCCTCGCGACAAGGCGACCGTCTTAGTTACGATCGAGTGCTTGATCAACGGACAACAGTCATTTCTGTTTCATCAAACTCGAACGCTATTAATTAAATCTTTCAATGATCCCTGCCGTCTAATTAAAGAGCGAGATGGTCACGCTTAGCAAGCTTTGCGATGTCTGTTTCAACATGTTGCAAACAGGTTTGGAAACAGCTGAGAATAGTATCCACCCAAATACAGATAGCCAGCACCACAGCACTTTCTCTAGCTTCAAACAGGCTGTAGAAGATGGATGCTATGTATGTGCGAAACTTTGGGACTCCGTGGCAGATGTCTCCATCAAAGGCTGGTCCAATGACCCAGGTACATGGGTACCCTTTGACTGCGGCCTGGGGCGACGAAGTTGGGCACCGCGATGGTATGGAGCTATCTATTGGCACATCAGATACCTAGAGTTCAAGATGGGACCACAGATCAGTGTCAAGTACAAAGGAAGCGTGTTTTGCTTTCTTCTATGTCAGCGTTTGTTGACTTGCCAGCCACCAAGCTCGGCATAATCCCTAAGGTGCTTAGATGAGCTGTCTTCGATGCAGCAAGAATGGGCTGCGGATTTTCAAACCAGTACCTCATCAGAGAAGGTCCACCAGCTGGTTTCCGAGTGGTATGAAGCATGCAGCGGCTCGCATGCAATGTGTCAACGATTAAGGTCTTCGCCAAGGTTTGCCCCGTCACGACTCATGCACATTGGCTCTGGCGATACCTGGAAGCTGTGTCTGTACCCACAGGATATCACAGATCCTCCGGAGTACATGACTCTGAGTTACCGATGGGCCAAAACCCCTTCAATTAGTCTCTCGAACTCGAATTTCGAAGTCCTCCGAAAGGGCGCACCAACATCTCAACTCCCCAAGACATTCAGGGAAGCCGAAGCCATCACTGTTGCGCGCCGATTCTTTATTAGGTACCTCTGGATTGACTCACTGTGTATCATTCAAAATTCGTCAGAGGATTGGGCCCGAGAATCGCTCCAGATGCATCTGGTCTATGCCTACTCTGCCTGCACCATATCCGCAACCGCTTCCGAAGGACCTGATGAAGGGCTATTTCGTCTGCGTACTGCTGAAGAAACACTTGTAGGGCACATAAAGGTTCCGTTCGCCGATGGTATACCGAGAAGATTTGACGTTTGGGACCAACATCACATGCAGCGATTAACACAAGGTCCACTGACCGATCGTGGATGGGTATTCCAGGAGCGTATTCTGTCACCAAGAGTGCTCCATTTCACGAAGACCCAGGCTGTATGGGAATGCTTTGGGATGAATAAGAGCGAGATGTTTACCCAGTGGTCGCCTCAGCCCACCGACACAGTGTACACGCCTGACCTCAAAGCTATTGATGCGTTGTTCGACGATGGTCATTGCCGAACTGCCTTGGCAAAGAAAGAAAACAAGGAAATGACCGTGGACGTCTATCAGCAGTGGATAAATCTGGTCAAGACATACTCCAAGTGCAGGCTAACCTGCCCAAACGACCGTCTGATGGCCATGGCCGGTATAGCCGAGATGTTCAAGAAGAATTCTGGCGATGAATATCTCGCAGGTCTTTGGAGGTCAAGAATCGTTGAGGGACTCAACTGGGTTACCTTAGAACCCGGTCCCCGACCCCAAAATCCCGAACGTGTTCCATCATGGTCATGGGCTGCCGTCGACTCGTGTGTTTTGCCTCAAAGGACGAATTTACCGCGAGATGAAGACCTGATTGAAGTCATTGACGTTAGAACTCATCTTATTCAGACTTCCTCTCGATCGCAGCAACTGAAAGGGTCCATTGAACTACGAGGGTGTATCTCCGGAGGCACTGTCGGTGAAGGCAGTAGGGGGATAGGCGCCGAACACACTAAACTGAAGCTTCTAGAAATGTCGTCAACGATCTACGCCTACCCAGACACTCTTGAGACGACATTTCAGGCCGGGGAATCGCTTTCGTTTCTTCCCTTGAGGTCGACGTTGCGGCGCCAAGTGAAAGATCCAAATGAGAATCCAGTTGGTGAAGCCTTTGTGATAATTGAGGGGCTTATTCTTCAAGTGGTTTGTGGAGCTGGAAGTACTTGTAAACGTGTTGGTCACTTTGTCTTTGTTTCCGTGGACAATGCCAGCTTCTTCGGCCTTGTTGCGACCTTACCTAAATCCGGAGGTGTTGCGCTGATAAGGGCGGACGAGTCCCGAGAGTCCACTATAACGTTAGTATAAGAAGGGCCTTTTTATGATAGCTCTCGTGACAAGCTGGCACGCATCTGCGACCGTGACTATCGTGAGCAATACTGTACACTTTGTGCATGAGCCGCAGGAGAACATCAATCTGGGGAAATAGCGCGGACTTGGTTACAAGCGCACTAAGAAAGTTCCCCGGGACTAAGTGCTTATGGTGATCAACAAACGGAACAAGTCGATCTACAGGAGAATGCATCGGCCCTTTCATCGATCGTCTGTTTCCATGTTACCATCCATGAAACGATCCTTTGGCCCGTTCAAGAACATGATGCATATCGAGCATTACATGATCATTACAAACGTACATATCCTGCTTCTGGATATCATGACCCGATGCTCACGCAACTGCCGTATCACATTACCACCGTCTCGCTCCGAGCGCGATTGGACGGAGCCGACTCGGTCCTATTCACGGCCTTGGCTTCATTTGACGGGTTGGGGTATCGCGTGGAGGCGGAGCTAGTGTTTTCGGAAAGCCTGGGGATTGGTGATTGAGGAGGGGGAAACTTGGAGAGCCAGTCATTTGCGTGTCCGAAACAAGTGTTGAATACAGGGGTCCCTGGGCAGTATCCCACTTCACGGGCCCGAGACTGCTCACGGGATCAGAAAAACTACCGGTGGATTTGCTCGACAGCAGCTTCACAGTCGACAGTCTAACAATTGATATGAAGTTGAAGGACTTTGAAGCTGAAAGACGGGGTCAATTCACATCAGAATCTCATCGTTGGGCATTCTTATAGTCTAATTCCGGCATATCCTTCAGCTTAGAGACCCGGTATGGTGTTATCTTTAGACGACCAAGTGCCGACAGCTTCAGATCTTCATCTTGAACCAATAACAATCTCAAACAATTGCTATCCGACTTATAAACGAAGTTTTCCCAGCTTCTACCGACGCTAGAGCTCCCAACCGGACCTCAACCGAGTTAACCGCAGTTCATCCAGGCCATGAATCATATCAGGACAAGCGCCTGACTCGTGCAAGTGACGCTTTGAACAGGCAACATCCGGCAAACTTCGCAAAGATGGAGAGATCAATTAGATAACTGCGGGGTTGCCGAGTTCCTTTCCTGTCATGTACCCTGGCCGGTATCTCAGCTAAGTGGAACGAGGTGGTATCGAATTGTCCATCCCTTGTTCATATCATCCTATAATCTGGAGATCTGGGGGCGTTGCGAAAAAAACCTGGAGACCCCGCGACGTTTTGTGTCGACCCGCGCGGGATCAATTCCGTACTGTTGGTGCCCGTGCAGCATCATGCCGTGGTAGTTTATAATGAGCGTTGATCGCCCCCCGTTTTGCGGTTTGGCTCTTCATAGCGGCTATCAACAAATCCACAAATTAACTATCCACCGAGTCAATTGAGAACCATGGCTGTGGACTCAAAAATCCAGCCTCCGTCTAGGGGTCTTGAGGCTGTACTACCGAACCAGACAACACCGTGGTACAAGCAAGCCCACTTGCTCAAACTCAATAGTTTGATCCTGGGCTTGGTATGCTTCCGTAAGTTGCACAAGGAATGACGAATATGGCCCGTGAGAACTGACTTGAACAAGAATCGGCAATCGGATATGATGGAAGTCTCCTCAACGGTCTTCAATCTCTTCCCCAATGGAGCGACTTCATGGACCATCCTTCTGGCGAATGGTCCGGCTTCATCAACGCCATCTACTTCATCGGATTCTTTGTAGCTTGCCCTCCTAGCTCATGGCTCGCAAACAAATATGGCCGTCGTCTTCCAGCTTTCCTGGGCTTCATTCCGCTCGCAATTGGTACTGGTCTTCAGACAGGTGCTAAGACTGAGGCAGAGTGGATCGCTGGTCGTTTCATCCTCGGTATCCCGACTGCAATGTTCGCGACCTCAATCCCTCTCCTCATCACTGAGATCGCGTACCCCAGCCACCGAAGTGTCATTACTGCTTTGACCAACACTAATTACTTCATTGGTGGTATCATTGCAGCTTGGACGTGCTATGGCACAAGGAACTACACTGATTGGGCCTGGAAAATTCCGACCATTCTCCAGATCGCCTTGCCTGTTGTTGCACTTCCTGCTCTCATTATGGTGCCTGAGAGTCCCCGATGGCTAGTATCTGTAGGAAGAGAAGACGCAGCGCGGGAGACACTGGGAAACCTGCACGCGGTAAGTCAAATTAACATGATCGACGTATTACGAATATTTAGCTAAGTGCTTCTTTACAGGGCGGTGATGCGAACCATCCGCTTGTCGACTTCGAACTTCACGAAATTACGACCGCCATCGAGTCCGAGAAACAAGCCGAGAAGTCAAGCTCCTGGGCATCGCTAGTATCCACTCCCGCCCATCGTCGCCGGCTCTTCATCACCGCATCATTGGCAATTTACAGTCAGTGGGTTGGTAACGGAGTCGTCAGCTATTACCTCTCCACAGTGCTTGCTACCGTCGGTATCACTAGCGTCACTGATCAGACTCTGATCATGGGATGTCTCCAGATCTGGAGTTGGTTGGCTGCAGTTGCGGGCGCTTCGTGCGTTGAGAGACTGGGACGACGAGTTCTTCTCATGATCTCTTGCGCCGTCATGCTTGTCAGCTTTATCCTTATCACCGCTATGTCAGGGAGCTTCGCGCAAACTGGATCACGATCGGTTGGAGTCACAATGATTCCATTTGTGTTCTTATTCAATGCTGGTTATGCCATCGCCATGTAAGTCGAATCTGTTTCACCTATCTCTACTATGAATCACATCACTAACACTGCTCTTAATAGAACTCCTCTTCAGGTTGCTTACCCTCTCGAGCTTTGGCCCTTCCAGTTACGTGGCCGTGGAATCTCCGCAGCCTGGATGATTATGATCCTGGCCCTCATTTTCAACGTCTTTGTCAACCCAATTGCCTTGTCGGCCATTACCTGGAAGTACTACATCGTTTATGTCGCTCTTCTCGTCTCCTACGGCTTCGTGATTTTCTTCTTCTATCCTGAGACACGCGGACGCACCCTGGAGGAGATTTCGGTCATCTTTGGCGATGCACCAGAAGGACTTTATTCAGATGAGCTGGAAACGAAGCAAGTGATTGAGAAGGCTGATGTGAAGCACCTCGACTAGAATTTGAAGATAGAGAAGTTGTCTAGTGCACTTAGAGTAGCCCACATTGATGTTATGAGCCAGAAGCTATATCGTTTACTTTCTCCTTCGCACATGTGTCTCAGTGACTAGATAATCTGTGATTGTCTTTTTGCGTTCGGGCCGTAGTAATACCAGTGCTCTTCGTCTTTCTCATCGACACGGTGCAAATATCCAATTTCGTTTATTCTGCCCGAGAGAGGGTCCTGGGCCGTTGCGGACAGGGCCGCATCGCCGCCCTACCGTGTCTTTTTGCACCGTTTACATTGCTTGTCAGACATGTCGTTGATTTCATCGCAGCTGTCTGTCTGATCCTTGCACTGCCAGGAAACGTGATGGCCGCTCACTTCTGTCGTAACGTGTCTGAATTGTGCCATGATGGATATGATAGATCAGCTGAATTTGGCAGTTGATGGTGGCTGATGAGGGAAAATGGCCGCTGGAAACTGTGCTGGGACTTGTCGCGAACACAGCCGTCGGCCAGTGAACTGGTATAGAGTTCCTAAGAAGCCTAGGATCCCCCATATGGCTACGCATCACGGAAATCAGAGGCCATTTAATCACGGTAAGCATTGATGCTGTGTTTCAGTAAGTAGTTTGGGGTGATTCCAGCGCCGGGGAATATGCGTCACACAAGCTAATGCCTCCTAATCATTGTGCTTGTAAGCTTGACCACCGTGATGTAACATAAGGGTGCGCTATCTGATTCATGTTACCGAGAAGGCATACATACCTGACATTGAGATCTGAGAGACGTGACGCAGCACCAAGCTTCATGTTGATTATATGCTTGAATCCACAGATCACAATGACAAGTTACACCTAGATCACGCTTTAGTGAACCGTCACGCAATTGAAAGCTCTTCAGGGTCATAATGAGGTTGTTCCTAGAAGGGAATAGCCATGAATGAAGGGTAGGTATAAGTACAATCCTTGCTTCCACGAAACAAGCCTTCTGAAGTCTTCACTCTACAAAACAAAGCATCGATCAAGAACTCACTTAAACAAATACAAAGATCTTATAAACCAGAGAACTCATAATGGCCACCACAACCACGGTACGCAAAGACCACAAGAAGTGGAAGTGCAACAAAAACATCTCGGGAAAGCTTTGCGGCACTGTCACCTCGATGAGCAATATTTACTGCGATAAATGTGATAAGAGGCGACAGACCGATGATGAAGCTCTTGCTTCTGATGATTCTTCGATTGGAAGATTGTATCACCTGGACCTCAATCTGACAGAGCACTGGGAGTATACCAGTCCTGAGCCCTTATAGGCATTATGAACTCAAGGTGATGGACAACGGCGGAACCAGGCGAAAGGATTGCTAGGGAATGGACGTTGAAATCTCTAGAGGTCTATGGTATTTCTTTCAATAGACTATCATCAATTCACATTCTTTGAAGCCGAGATATATGGTCATTGATAACTACCTGTATTATTTGCTAGTATGTAATGTTATAACGAGTATTATGATGTCGAACATTAGGAATCTTGAACAAACCATAGGACACTCGAATCTTAGCTACTTCAATTTCTATGCATTTCATGTTGCCTTTCAATTCTGGTATTCTCAGCTAGCCGTCTATAGCTCTTCCGAGTCTAAGCTAGGATCTCCTTCACTCAGTGCACAGTGCTTTGTCTCCCGGATCAAGGCCGATGCGTTAAGCGGTTCTAAGCTACCATTGCTCAGGTAGTCATTTACCGTAATGCCCTCACCAAGGAAGAACTGTACACCGTAACCTGGCTGACCAAACCATGGCCTAATAGGCCCCATTTGAACCGTAAATGATTTGGTCACGTTGTACAAGTGGTAATTGCTGGGGAATTCTTGGTTCTTCCCAGTGATGAGGTTGGCAGGGTGGAGAGCCCGCTGTGAGAAGGGGGCTGTAGCAGGAGAGAGGAAACGCCCTTTCGTAACATGTTAGTCGTCAATCTTAGAATAGGGCACAGTGTATGGCTTACCTGTTGGTTCTCCAAACCTGTCAACCAGCGTTCCTTTTACAAGATTCACGTTTGCCCTTATGGGCCGCTCGTCATCATCCAACTCAAAACCGTTCTTTGACGGATACATCCAGCCAACTGGCTTCTTGCCATCGGCACGCATTGTGTCATTCCACCACTTCTCAAGAAATTCGTTGGGAGTCAAGCCTCCAAAGCGGTCATAGCTAGCGACATATGTGCTGAGAGGAAGATTCTTGGGGAGGTCTGTGGGCCCAAGACGTTCATCGCCACAAATGTAGAGATGTCTCTGGGTGTCGTTTCTGTGAACAAGCTCTCCGTTGCAATTGCATTCATTGCTTGTGGTGTGCTCTTGAGGGATGTATAAAGCGAGGCCAGTGGCTACGAGCGATGAAATAACAAAGGGATTTAGGATCATGGTGACGGTTGAGAGTGTCAGGAGGAGTTCCAAAGTCTTAGCTAGTTTAACGCCAGGGGCCAGACTCTGTATTTTATATTACTTCTTCAGATCCTGGGCTGGCGCCTTTCCATTCCAATCCACCTTTCCAACGATCTATATCAGTGCACCCCTCGATATACTCCATACTCGAACTATAGATACAGCCCGTGTGTTAGCCTTGAGATTCAACCATTTTGGGGAGTGAACCGGTCAATAGACTCACAAGCTGAGACAAGTTTGGGAACCAGGCAGCCTCAGCATTCAATAGCGTTTCGGGGGTCAGCTGTGGCTTTCGCTCAGCATTCTCCCTTCAGATTACCTGTTCCAAAATTAATCGCCCATGGATCAATTGGTCCGGCCTGTCAGCGGACTTGCCCCGTTTTAGTTATGATTTGGTGAATGGTACGGGCCGCTCCCCGGGAAATCGATAGCTTCAAATTACCCTGGTCAGAACCAGGCCCAGTGGCTGGCTGAGATGCTAAAGTGGCTGGCGTTGGGAGCACGGCCCCGGCGACACCGTTTTGATTGAGCTTTTCTATCCGCCGTACATTTCTGTCTTTTCAGGTAGCCATCAATTCTAGTGTCGGGCGCTCGCGGGAATGTGATGAACTGTTCTTGGTTTGTATGTCTTTGCCTCCAGCTCCGGGCTTATCTCTCTGCATGTTCTCTTTGATCCCTCTGAGTAAAAGCCATGCGTCCTTTCAATCGGACTTGGCTCGCAATGGGGAAGAGCCGGCAAGAATTTGAGGCCCGACCGGTCGAGCCCCATCCAGATGCGGGTTCGTGTGATCAATCGAGCGGCCCAGGCTTGGGGGCTGTTACGCTATTTGGTAGGCTACTGCACCACTGGAAGCCACTGCTAGAGCCCCTGTAGGTCGCCGACTTCCAGGACGGAACGAACACCGGTGAGTTAGGCGTGACAAAGTCGCTCTAAGATCAAGCGTTCAGTCTTCACCATTCATTTGCAATAACGTAAACAGAGGCAGAGAGGGAATTGACTGCTATTTATGCTCATGTTCAAATTGACAATCTTATCGCGCCTTGCTCATTCAATCCGATGCCCGCCTGTTATGCCCTTGCATGATGCTCTGGCATCTCGTATACCGCTGAATCGTGGTGGCTCAGCTCAGCTGGTCGTCCTTGGCCGGCCATCTCTGATGGTTCGACATGCTCATTTTCCCTGGGTAAATCCTCCTTGAACACCGATAAACGCGGCTCAAGAGGACTTCCTCCCACTTCCACTATACCTGAGACCTTCTCCTGGCGAGCGCGTTCTCTACGTCGCTTCATCCACAGCCAAGCCAGAACACCGATCAGCAGCGCGCCTATTCCAACACCGACACCAACACCAATACCAGCTTTGGCTCCCGAGCTCAGGCCCTTGGAACCCTCTGGCTCAGGCTCATCCTCTTGCGCTGGTCTATCCTTGGGCTTCTTGTCATCTGTCCCATTTGTCGGAAGCTTTTCCGGTAATGCTTCTGCGTCGACCCAGTCACCATCGTAGTCCTTGAATGCCTGTACGATCGTCTCGTTGGCCCAGTAGTATAGCCAAGCTTTGCCTTCGCTCTGTTGAGAGACTACAGTTAGGCCGGAGCTCGCGTTATCGGCCACAGGCCATGCGCGCTCTGTTTGGTTTGAGCCGAGCTGCCAACCATTCTTCGTCGTTTTGACTTCATGTATCTTCTTATCGTCGCCGATATAGAAGACACTTCGTGTTCGTGATCGGTCCACCGCCGCGCCGATAGCTTCGAGGGAGGAGTTCCAGGCAGGAAGAGAGAAGGCAGCTTCGTCTTCGAAGCTCCAATACATATCCGAGGGCAGTGTATCATTAGTGTAGGGTCCGAGAAACGTGTTCGGGAACGCGTCTATTACTTGTCAGCCATTGCTTCGTGCAGTACTACCAGCGCGATGGGCATATCTAGAGTCCACAGCCCAGACTTATCCAGGCGCGACAGTTCGACATTCTCAGAGTCCTTGGGGAAAGGCACAGTAATGTTCTTCAAGTCATATATCGTTGACCCTAACGCCATGCCTCCTGCAGTATCCTGTGAGATGGCACCCCCATCATTCCATCCATCGTCATCAGTATACCACAACATCTTCACTTTCCTGTCTTCGTCATGGTAGAACAGACGATATCCATCTTTCTACCCGAGGTTGACGATCGAGAGGCCCGTTTCGTTGTGAATAGAGTCGACACCAGCCGCAGCCGAGATCTGGAACTCGCGGTCGCGCACAAGCTTTCCTGTCGTCATGTTACAGATGTACTTCCCCTGCACGATCGTATTATCTTCGGTCTGCCAGAAGACTTGCGCCTGTACATGCTGTGAGCTTCATTCCACAATCGGCTTAGAGAGGTATCGCGTACAGTGATAAAATTCAAGTCCCCCCGGCCTACGGCTGTAAGCGCAGTGCCATTGCGCGGTGTTTCTCTTGTATCGAGGATATTCGGCTTTTCGAGTGGGAAGATTGGGATATCCTGGCTATTGCAGGTACTGTACAGAAGTTTCCCCGTAGTAGGGTCTTGCGCGCCAACTTGGATGGTGAGGTCGGTGAAGAAAGCATACAGAGCGGAACCGTAGCTGATATGAACCAACGCCAGTAACACCAACCACGACAGAATGGTCAGTTGCATATTGAACAATAGTATTGTTTCAGAAAAAGTAGCCTGAACGAAACATCTACGCAGCGAGGCAACACAAGGGAGAAATGGTTAGCATTAAAATGGAAGAAAGCAACTGTACAGCATTAGCTGGGCCGTGGAGCCTCATTTTGCCTCTCAAGAGCTCGAATGCGTGCAGGCTGATATGGAAGCTGTAATGTGAGCAAGCCACAGCACCAGACGGGACACTCGCATGAAGCAGCTTGATGCCGGTGAGTGATCATTCCTCTGGCTTGCGTGCGGCTGTGGCACTATTGCAAAGCCAAGATGCCGACGATAACTCCCGACGTCTTCAAACATAGACAGGCTCAAGAACGGCTCTTAGCCCCCAATCCTGTCGAATTGGGGTCTTCTCATGCACCTGTTGGTGTTGTTTCCGATATCTTGAAGATTGCTTAAGTTGCCACTTATACAGACATTGTGGATGCTCCTGATACCTCGAAAAAGGTCGGTGCATTGTAAGATAATATCGTGAGGGTTAGATGGGAAGGCCTAGTCAGCCATAGACAACCTATTGTCAATGGAGATGGCTGCGAAACTTATGCATGTTCATAAGTTCTCATTCTACCAAAGAAGCAACTGGCTTGAGACATGACCAAATTCCAACACTTGATAAAATGACGGTCTGTTGCACAGCGAAAGGTTTGGGAAGCATTGAAGATGCCTCTCGCCCCCATGATTAGCAACCATCGGAAGAGGTCTGGGGGGCTAAATATGCATGCACGTTGAGGCTGAAGCTGTCGGCTGGGCTAGCTCGGCTTCTGGACCCCATCCATGCGTCGCTATTTCCGGATGACCCAAGCCTTTTTCTTCCAAGTACAAACCGAAATTAAAGTCTCTTCGACAGATAGAGAAGGGGGTAGTCGATACGTCCCGAGCGTAATGATGTACCGCGAGTCTCAAGGCTCCCAGTTGCATTGCATCTGTCACCCGAGGAGACAGCCCGCAGAAGGGTAGGATTTGTCTGAACTATTATCAATCAAATCCTAATCTCAGAGCCTGATTGCCAAGACTGATCACATTTGATAAGGCAAGCCTGAAACTGCATGTCTCGAATCTCACCAACAGCATTCTACTGCGATCAGTCCGATTCATTCTGATTGGTACTAATCTCGGCCGCAAATATGCAGTCAGCATTGTTTATTGCCAATCGTAAGACCCCGCTATGATATCTCCCTGCCACCTAAAGAATTGTGCAACGATGTTCTCTCTCCCGGATTAACTCCTGCTGTAGGGCTTCATATTCTCCATCACTGTACTCAGAGTCGGAATATTCAGAGTCTGACTTGCCCATGATAGATGAGTCATCACTATAGCCTGAATCGCTAAAGTCATCAATAGTAGATTCTTCATAGGAATTTCCGCTGCAAATGGTCAGTTACAGGTCATGAAATGGGAAGGGAATACTGACCTGACCAATCCTGCCATGACTCTCCAGTCCGATGGGAGGTTCTCTTTAACACTGACAGCTTGCGCAGACCTACGCAAGTCTCTCCAGAATCTGTCCATACTTGGTCTTGTGAAGTAACTCCATGATGCGACATCCTGTGATAGAAGTCAGTGCTTGTACAAGGAACTCAACGAAGGGCTGGGTGAGGAGCTTACCAGATTTGTGCACATGTGGACGAAAGCGACAACAAATGATATCCACCTCTTGGTCTTGACCGGACCTCTCAAACCTGGACCTCCTCGAAATTCGATGCTACCGGAGCCTCCCCCAAAGACATTGTCAAAATTCCAGAGGACATATCTCTCTTGCTTCGACTCTGGACCAGACTGCATGAGGTCTCTGATGTCTTCTTCGTCAACATCATCGTCGAGGGTGTCCCATAGTTCTCTAAGTGCTGCTTCTTCGTGATAGCTCGACATGAGGTCATACAATGGTCCAGAACGCAGTGTGTTAGGTCTGCAGTACTTGTTGTTCTGTCGATGGTATGGAAGCAGACGAATAACCAGTGGCTCATAGTAGACGATGCCAAATGCAATATTGCGAAGCTGGTTCAGGTCAAATTCCATGTCTGGTGATGGCGACACATGAACATGGCTTCCGCAGGCGATGGATGACTCTGGCATGTGGAAAACACGGTCCCAAGAGTTCCAGAAAGTGTCCACCTCGTTCTCCCATGTGTAGTCAGTGGAGAATATAGGCGAGACAGCCTCAAGCGGAACTATGAGCAGGTCCAAGTATTAGTTGACAATCACAACAAAGATTTGAGACACTCACTACACGGATGCTCAGGATCTCCTAATGATCCATCCTTCGTAATCCACCACTTATCGTAGTGTTCTGGACGTTTCCGATATCGCTGGTTGAGCTTGTCTGCTTCTGCTTCGGCGCCATCATATCTCAATGATGTTGCCAGTTCTTCGTAGTAGACAGCACGCAACAGAGGGTGTCGTACTCTTTTGGGCTCGGCAATGAGCTCCAATTCGACCCCAAAGTTGTATGAACCAAACGACGACATGGTGGCTCACGTGAAGAGAGTAGAAGATGACTGAGTCGCCCATCACAAGCAATTGGGGAAGCCATGTTCATAATCAAGATATCAGTCGCACCATCAGAAATTGTACGAAGCCATCAAACTGCATCAGGCTCTGCACTTGCAAGTCAGACTACGGGTTGTTGTGTATCTATTCAAGTACATAATCAGGCTCGCACTGTCTAAGAGGGTTGCATCACGCATCCATCATCCCAGTTCGTTTGAGCTTTGTATTACCACACCGTTACTATTGCAAACGCCCGCATAACGAGGGACTGATCGGATAAAAATTGTCATTTTATCTATGTAGCAGCTGAGCACCCTCTATCTCCAAACTTGGAACTTTATGCACCTGTGGACGTGGCTTTGACTGCCTGACGCGCAGATAAGACTTACAAACTCGAAGACGAGATTATCGCAACCATCACCTAGGTTGCATGACAGCGACTGTGACCAAGGAAATTAATCAGCTCATTTAGAAAGTCACCATAAATTGCCTCACTCGTCGCAGCGTAACGCATGCAAACTATTGACCATCAATTGTCAGGTTCCAATAGAAGTCCTTCACTCCAACTCGCATAGAACCTAGAGCCTCATTCTTTCGATTATTGGGTACCAGCCCCGAGAACGACCAGACCAGGGTGCTGTGTTGCGTGCATGCACAGTCAAGCCATGCCGGACCTACCGGCACAGCTCTACTTTGCCTATGGCAGTAACCTTTGGCTGCAGCAAATGGCTAGCCGCTGCCCCGAAAGTTACTACGTTGGCAGGGCGGTTCTGATAGATCATCGATGGCAGATCAACAGTCGAGGCTTCGCGAACGTGATTCCTTGCAGTGGCTTCAACGTGCACGGATTGGTCTACCAAGTAAGCGTCGACGATGAAGCTCGCCTTGACAGGAACGAAGGTGTTCATTCCGGCGCTTATACAAAGTCATATCATAGCGTCGTGCTACATGAAGCGGTTGAAGACCTCCAACTTCCAACACGATACCTTGTCCAAGATGGTGGGCTAGATAAGGCTGTCAACGCCGTGCGGTCAGGATCGCGATCTCATGAGCCCGAGCAGCAAGGCAGAATCAGAAGCAATGTCCTGGTTTATCTCAGCAGTCGTTACTCTCAGTGGGGGACTGCACGGGATGAATACGTTGACCGCATGAACTGTGGCATAAGAGATGCTGTCACGCTGGGTATCCCGAGTGACTTCTTCGAGAACACGGTTCGACCGTCCATTCCACTGAGATCAGCCTCAAGAAGGTCCCAAAGGGAAGACCAGAGAAGAAGACAGACGCGTCAAAGCGGCCATCGCAGAGGCCTTTCAGATCCCGAAGAGCCTCGTCGAAGAACGCGACGGAGCTCATCTCCACAGCACAGAACATGGGGCAGTGCGTTTCAGCGCCAAGGCTCAACCTTGGGACGAAGTGTAAGCACTTCCCAGAGGGTTTCAAGACCATTTTCACAATCAACCTCTTGGACGTGGCGGTGGCCATGAAGCTGTCTGGTGTCAGCCTCACCGTATTCACTTAAGCCCACCGGAGCTTGTGATTTAGCACGCATGCATATCCAAATAATACATTGTTTCAAGCTCCGCAGGGCTGCCTCTGTAATTGTAAATATTGACAAGTTGTTCAGCTGCAGGCAAGCCAGGTCTCAGGCTGAGTCACGGTTGATGCAACTGTCTTGTGAATGTGCCATGCCCCCATTTAGGTTTCTTTACTGGGTATAGGGATAGCTTGAAGATTAGCCTCATCAAAAGCAAACATGCAAGGTGCTGATGTCGTATTTTCAGCATATCAGTCACCGTGACTCTGGTCTCCTGAGCCCCCATGTGTCTTAAACACCTTCCAATACCGGTCACTGATGGCTGCTAAAGGTGCGATCATGACTGGTCCCCAGCTTGATAGCTGAAAGTACTCAACCAGATTGGGTGCGTCAAGCCGCGTATCACTACAACTATACGAGCAGTTGTCCGAAACCATGGTAGCTCAAAACGGTGTAGCCTGCATGATAAGGCTGCCCCTTGTTGAATCCCTCAAGTGTCTTACGGACGCGATCTCTTGGCTTGCCCACTGCCCATGTCGACAAAAGGAAACAGCCCAATTCAGCCAAGTTGGAGTCTTACTGCTTCAAGAAGCGACGTTACGAAACTTAGCTGCCTAGAAAATGTTTTGTCCAATGTTTAAGTCACGAAATCTAGAGTTGGCAAAGTCTCATGAAGTCAAGGGAACAAATTAATTCACAGCCACTTTAAAATAAACTCAAAACATGAATAATTGCAACTGTGTCTCATCTCTGCGATTCGTTCAAGACCTTCCAGTCTTCTGGCAAAGAGTCCCGCAGGGAGAGCTGACTGGCGGCTTTCTTGATCATATTGTACAGGCCTTCTGGTGTCCATGACTCTAGAGTCGAAATATTGGGGTTCGCGATGTTATTCTTCAATAAGTCAGTAGTGAAAAGCGCCAGAAATACTTGATGGAACGTACCATACTGAGTAGAGCTTGGATCAAGGCGATCGTAAAAGCAATCCATCGTTTGGTTCTGATCTCTCCCCTCAGGCACCTCCCGCCTCTAAACTCGATGGTTCCAGAGCTCCCGGGGACGATGTTGTCGAAATTCCACAGGACGTACCTATCGTTCTGCATGATATTCTTCAAGGCCGTGGTGCTCTTTGCGCTCTTGATGAGCTCCGCTACAGCGTTATAGTTGCCGTTACAGCGCATCAGCTGCGTCGAGTTCAGAGTATTCTGCTTGCAGTATCGGTTATTGGCTCGCTCTCGCATGAGAAGCTTTAGAATGAGGCCCTCGTAGTAGACGACGCCAAATGCGATCTTCTTGAATTGCGGAAGAGAGAAGGTTTGGTTGAGGCCTTTGGATACGTGGATGTGGCTTCCACACAGAAGTGATCGATCGGGCATGTGGAAGACAACACGCATTGCGGTCCAGAAGCCATCGATTTCATTTTCCCAGTTTGCTCTCAGGCTGAGGACCGGGGAGACTGCCTCCATTGGTACTGAACTCTGTCAACATGGACTCAGATGAGAACGGAAAAGTCTCCTTACTCTTGTCGATATGAGACCCAAGGGACCCGTCCTTGGTGATCCACCATTTGTCGTAGTGTTCCGGTCTTTTGGTATAGCCTTGTTGCAGATCGTCTGCCTTGGCCTTTAGACCTCGCTTTCGCAAAGACGCAGCCAGTTTGCTATAGTACAAAGCATGCTTGGTGCTAAGTGGTGTCCGAACCTTGTGAGGTCCGACAATGACTTCAATCTCGATACCGAAATGATAATCAGCCATGACTAGATAGTATGAGAAGAATGAATCTGGAGACTATCAACAGATGCTATGCGCTAGCTGCCATCGTCGTCCGCATCATGGCTAGATATTTGACATTTCACCTTCCTCCAGCAAGACTCAGCCGCCGCCTCCCCCCCGGTTCGATACCTTGACGGTAGACATACTTTCTAATGCTTACAGTGTTTACATCCATCGTAATTGATGGTGGCCTGGGCCGGTGGTCCAGAATTCCTTTTCCATCATGATGCATCAAGAATAGAAATGGCACAAAGTGCAATTTCACATGGGAGTCAGACGAAAAGACAGGGTAACACAAAACGCCAATTCACCAAGCTTGATTGGTTACAACCATCAGACCGATTATGCAGTCATCATCACCAAATCGTATTATTAATCAGCCGCTGGCCCAGGTAGGCATAAAGTGCAAGTATTTTTGGTGTGTCCTAGAGGAACTTTGAAATGGGTTTTGTATTGTAAGAGCCTCATGGGTATCATTGAAGGATTGAAATGGCATTGGTGGCGACGATTTCGGCCAGATGCATATGGCTGAGTCTTACACTGTGATGTTCACAGTCAGAATTATACAGTGGTCCGGGTGCAGTCTGATTGAGGCTCTGTTTCCCTTATCAGGCTGTGAATTCATGCGACCGGTCTACCCCACCATCCGAATTCCCAGACTCTTCCTCTCATCTCGTTTCTGACCCTTCGTCCCCAAACAACTTTTTAGTATCTACAACTGAGAACCATGTATGCCTTCAATCCGTCGGGTCCAGCTTACGAGCAGTCTTCCACAGTTGACGCGCCCGGGTCAAGGATGATCAGAGCAGCCAGCACTCTATACTTCGCCTACGGGAGCAACTTACACCTCGCGCAAATGGCTCATCGCTGTCCCGGAAGCGTTTTCAAAGGAAAAGCCACTCTTGAGTCTTATCGGTGGCAGATCAATGAGCGCGGAGTCGCCAACGTCGTTGAATCTGGAAGCGATCACTCAGTCGAGGGCCTTCTCTACATGATCGGTCCCAAAGATGAAAGGACCCTGGATCGCTCCGAAGGCGTGTCAAAGGGATTCTACCAGAAGTATCTGATGAGAGTTACTTTTGAACCTCATCAGCAATACGCGAACTTCAAGACTGGTCGATTATCCCATCTACTTGAGCAGCGCCGGGACTCGATGAGTGGCGATGGGACTCATTTTCCCAATCGCAAAGTGAGATTCAATGCACCACTTCACATTGATCCTATATCCTACATAGACGGCGAGGAGCGTTCAGGACGCCATGCACGCACTGAACAAGTCAAAGCATTGGTG
Organism: Fusarium nygamai; assembly: GCA_001262555.1. Classification (NCBI taxonomy): domain Eukaryota; kingdom Fungi; phylum Ascomycota; class Sordariomycetes; order Hypocreales; family Nectriaceae; genus Fusarium; species Fusarium nygamai. The sequence continues at coordinate 859,150 of LBNR01000009.1, forward strand.
TATGTTAGCGAGGACTACGTTACCGATGGCGCCATCAGAGAGGAGTACATCGCAAGGATGCAGAACGCTGTCAATGATGCAGTATCACTTGGGGTCTCTAAGTCATTTGTGAACAAATACATCGTCCCATTTCTCGACTCCGAGCAAATTTGGCACTTGTCAGAGAGAAGGCCTACAGAAATCAATCACGAACAACCCAGCAAGCTGCTGGAACTGGAATCTGAGCCAAATTCTCAGGCTATTCTCAATGAAGAGCCAAAGGAAGAGAAAATTGACGACAAGCCTCCAGCGGAGAACAACGTGACGGACCTCTCAGGCTCGGCAACTGATGAAAAGTCGAGTGACGTGGATATGAACGAAGAAGCGAACCAAGAAGGTAAGATCAACCATCATCACATGTTTGACGTATTCGTTGCCCTTGTTTTCACCGCATGTCTGGGGTATCTGACTTTCTGGTAGCGTCCCCGAGTGAACCTGTAGTCAAGGAGGATGATCTGTCTGGGCATATCGATCTGTCAAAGCTCAAAGCAGAGAACCGCAACAAGGATGGTGACTCTAGTGGCATGTTTCCTACTGACTTGTTGGAAGCTGTTGACAAGGTCAACCATGCCGTCGTTGAGGGTACTGGGAAGAATATTTATGTTGTTATTATGAAGCAGAAGGGCACAGATGCTAATCATGGCTTTAGCGTCGCCACAGCGTCTAAGGGGATTCAAGTGGCTAATGAGCTTGCTATGAAACATTTCAAAGAGTTATGTGCTCGACATACTAAGCCAGTGGTGGAGGAAGAAGAGCCAGATGTCGTGGTTGTCAAGGAAGGCTCTCCAGGCGATCTTACTTGGGAGTTAGAAGAGGAGGCATATCTTCATCTCAGTGTTGCAAGACCTAGAGAGGAGCCTTGGTTGAGAGTATGGGTGGAGTCAAAAGAGCTGATGGAATGCCGTTAGAAATCACGACGACGGAACATTAGTGTCAACACTCAAACTTCAGGTCAATAATTTATTCGTAGCAAGCAAGCTGAAATCGGGTTCTTGGTAGTAATATTCCTTGCCTCCCATATATGTATGTAGACCTCGAGCATTAATAGCTTGTATCATACCACTTGAAGTCAGCTCCCCAAAGATCCTGCTTCGTCAGAGCCTTATCCGATGGAGTGAAGTATTTTCTCTGTGACGTATCGGCACCAGCACCGGTATTTCCGAACTCTTGGAAGATACTAATAGAGTAAGCCATCGATCGCCTTAGAAATCTTGAAATCTTATGGTGTTGCTCCTTCGGCCATGGGCGAGTAGCCCTCTGATCTCACGACATTTGTCAGAGTACTGTATTGTACATCACTCGTGCGTTAACTCTCCAAGGACGCCCGAGGTAGACTTTGCTGGTCATATCTTGAGTGCCGGCAGATGTGATCTAAACCTTTTCAAGGTGTTGTTGTCAGTGCGCGGCTCTGTTGCACTTACCGTGCTGTGATCGATGATGTAAGGGCAGGTGTCCGTTGGCTCGGTCCGAGAGGATGCCGTGATGTAGCCCGGTCCATTGGACGCAATAGTGGCTAGGCAAGGTTAGAACGGTCGGTGGGGAGCATTGGTATCCTTACATTCGCCTATCCATGCATGGCCGTTGCCGAAGATGTAATCAACGGCACCTACAATTGTCAGCCAGGATTCCCTTACTCATAGATGGAAGATCAGCCTTACCCTCGATATAACAGTTAGAGTAGTACATCCAGCCAGCCTTGACATATAGAGTATCCTGGTACGACTTGAAGGAGCAGCCGTAAAATCCAGTTTTGTTGCCACTTGCCGTCAACGCAACAGCCTATTATGTGCTTAACATTTTCCTAGTCCCATGATATCTTATGCCTACCTGCCCAGCTGTGTATCCGTTGAAAAAGTCAATGTTGTACGCCGCGAAGTCATTGGATCTGAGATTAACGGTCGAGCTGGCGTCCAAAGAGCCCGCATCTTGTGAGCCAAGAGTATTCTGGATAATGACAGTATTCTTCTTATAGGTTCCAGTACTGAGATCCTGCGTTAGTGCATTCGAGATCTCTGGATGGGCATTGGCTTGGTTTACTCGGTGGTTGATCCATAGAGGGTCAAGGATACTTTGACCTTAATTTCGACTCGCTCATTATAAGTTCCCCAGTTGAGGAAGATACAAGCAGGCTTCGTAGATGAGCCGATAGAGTTGACGGCAGCTTGTAGAGTGGTAAACTCTGATGCACCAGCACCACTAGGCTTTACCACGGTACAGTTTGCAGGGGCAACAGTGCGGCTGTTGGCCGCTCGGGTTGGAAGACTGGCTGCTTCACCAGACGACGGGCATTGGCCGAAGAAAAGGGCCAATTGGACCAAGTGGGGAAAGCTTTTGGGGAACGACATGCTCATGGTGAGAGTAGAGATTCTCTATGACTGCACTGTTTCAGCGTATGATGATAGCCTGGGTAGAGATAAAAGCAGGCAGCTCTCTTGTTTTCAGATGGATTCAATTACCACTTGGCTTTGCTAAAGTTATCCAGAATCTTATCTCATTCATGGAAAATCACATTTCGATATCAGGCTGAAACAAGACGTCCAAATGGCAACTAATCGTATCATGAGACAGATACTCGGCAACTTTCTGCCGTTGACTAGCTATGCAAGAGCATTAGCTTCACGTAAAAGTCATTCCAGGTTCTTGTTTCTCCGTAATTTATTCTAATAAGGAATGTCAGATACAGATACCATTGTAAATCGGACAAGTAAGAGATCGAAACAGGAAATCTGGGTTCTAATCCGCGGTCAAAGTTTGGGGGCAGTTCAGGGTTGACTTTGGGGTATTAGGCTAAAAGCTTGCATTTGCTAAACCAAGAAACATGATGATATTGACTGTTGACAACCAGACTTCGATCAACCCCAGAAAACGATGCAATAGACACAAGAAATAGGGAAGGATGCGGGGCATTGACACGTATTCGTTCGCAAGTCGGAGATTTACTCGGCTTCAGACCGAAGTGACCGGGGTCATCCTATTTACCCATTGAAACTGGACGAATCTACAACCCTTCCCATTTTCCAGAGACGCTAGAGTCCATTTTGGTTCAATGGGTGGTATTTTCAAACTGCTAGAGGGATTGATTGGTGGATAATCACGGTTCTACAGTTGAGTTTGAGCTGGTGATATGAACTCAGATCGTCAGTAGGTAGACAACTTAAGAGGTTCAGCTAGACTCATGTCTTATGGAGGGTGAAGTCATCGAGTATGTCCTAATTCACCGTCAAGGAGTCTTGATATAGAAAGTGCATATAAATGACCCAGATCACACAAAACGAAACAGTCACAGAATCATAGTTCGCAGCGTCTGACAACTACCACAATGCTCCTTCAATCAGTTTTCTTCGCTCCGCTCCTCTCACTGGTTACCCAAGGTGTCGCAGGCACTCCAACATCACATGAGGATTCTCTCGACCATCACAAGCGCGCGACTTGTACTCCCAAATCAGCCGGCTCATCTTCAACAGACGATGTCCCAGCCATCGTCGCCACGCTGAAGCAATGCGGCAATGGTGGAGTCATTGTATTCCCCAAAGATACGGCCTACATGATCAGAAGCAAACTTAGTCTCGCCAGCTGCTTCAACTGCGAAATCCAGCTCGACGGCCGACTCAAACTCTCCGACGATTACACATTTTGGAACAACTCTCGTACTCAAATTGACATCCGTGGCATTAACGGGCTCAAGTTTCATAGCCCTGCTGGTACTGGAGTAATTGATGGTAATGGACAGGCTGCGTGGGATCGCTTTGGATCGGTTGGAGATTTGAAGAGGCCTGTGATGTTTGCTGTGGAGGGGTCTTCTGATGTTGAAGTCAATGGCTTTCTTATGAAGAACGCCCAGAACGTTTTTGTTGATATAGGATCCAACAGTGAGAGGTTCAAGTTCCTCAACATGGATTTGACTGCCATCAGCAAGTCCAGTTATCCACCAAAGAACACCGATGGGTTCGATATCGGAGCATCCAAGTACACGACCCTTTCGAATATCTTCATCCAGAACGAGGATGATTATGTTGCATTCAAAACAGGCTGTGACCAAGTCACCGTCACCGACATTATCTGCCAGGGATCCCACGGCCTATCAGTCGGTTCTCTGGGAAAAACAAACACCGACACTGTCACCAATATCTACGTGAGGAATGCCACCATGAAAGGCGCTACGAAAGCTGCTGGTATCAAGATCTACCCTGGTGGTCCTGATCACGGCACAGCAGTTGTCCGCAACGTTACCTGGGATGGTGTTATCATTGATAACTGCGGTGCTGCATTCGACTTTCATGCTTGCTACAACGAAGAAGAGTCTTACTGTGAGCAGTATCCCAGTACGGCGCAGGTGACTGAGATCTATGTCAAGAATTTCTCAGGAAAGACTAGGACCAAGTATGCGCCTACTACCGGTCATGTATACTGTCCTGTTGAAGGGAAGAATTGCGGTGTTGAGTTCACGAACTGGACTGTCAAGTCTGGAACTGGTGCTGAGCAGTTTTTGTTTGAGAACATCAGCTCTGATGTTTTGGGTATTACCTGCAAGGCTCCTTGAGACATATATGTCGATGGATCAGCATCCTTCAGAGAGCAAGATAATTTCTGACCAACATTCAGGATATCAATTTATTAAAGAGCCGCTAAGCTTTACTAAGTATACTTAAATCTTTTCAATCCCTAGAATAAAGGTTCCATGGACCTTTTTCTTGGAGGTCATCTCCGTTGTCTCTAAGTAGTTTAATGCACTGATACAGCCAACCAGAGCGCAAGGATTAACCAAAACCCCCACCATCTCGTGAAGCGCGAGCAGATGAGGTGATGATCCCCCAGAACCCGCCTTTGACCGTTTCATGATCTTGTTGATCTACCGCAACCTTGTTACTGCCTAACCCGACCCAATCGACTCGCAGAAAATGACAAAACAGAGCCTGGCAGGTCATATCACCAAGTTCCGGGTATCCCAAACCCCACGGATCAAGCGGAATAGACCCGCAGTATCTTGCTCAACGTGTCGTACGCGCAAGCAGAAATGCGACAGACAACAACCATGCGGCCCATGTCAGAAGCGTGGTGTCCAAGACTCATGTCACGTAGACTCAACTCCACAACCGCCGCCTGCTTCGTTGGCCAATCGTGGTGAGAGTCGAGTCCAGAATGAGCTTAGGCAGATGCAGAGCCTTCTCCAGAGTCTCCTCAGCCAGCCTGACCAGGACCAAGCGACCACATCCTGCGATGAACTAGCCGCGGGTGTAGATCGCATTCGGCAGGCTATCAACGGCAGGGCTGTGACGGCTCCGCAAGTGGACCAACCTCCAGACATCATATTTGGATCTCTCGCCAAAACTACCTCAGAAGATGTTCTGGCGGCTTTACCATCCCGCCAGGATGCTGATAAGATAGTCTCATCATACCTCAACGCGAGGCATATTGCTGTACCATTCATTCATATCCACCAGTTCCGCAGACAGTACGAAGCCTTTTGGAGCAACCCTGAATCTGTAAACCTTCTGTGGGCAAGCATCCTATTCTCAGTCCTCGCCGTTGGTGCCATCATATCTGATGACAGGGGATACTATCAACAGTCCTCGACATTTATTTTCATGTCAGCCCGATGTCTTGTATCCGGACAGTATAGCATAGCAACAGAATTCTCAGTTGAAGCCTTGGCTATGCATCTTCATGCACGATGCTTCCATCAAACGGACAACGACATCAATCTCTCCGAGCTTCATGCGTTGACTGTTCGTATCGCGCAACAGCGGGGATATCATGTGGATGGAGACGACTTCTTACAGGCTCTGACGCCTTTCCAGATTGAAATGAGACGGCGCGTTTGGTACTATCTCCAATACTACGACGTCTTACTCTCTCTTGAGCATGGACTACCGCCAGTGATACACGAAGATACATACTCTATCAGCCATCCAAAAGACGTGACCGATGATGAGTTTGATGAGGACTCGAAGGTTATCTTCTCTAGTCCAGCAACAGTGGTCCATGCTGCACTCCCCTGCGTATATATGTCCCAACTGTTGCCGATTCTGAGACGCATCATTTGCCATGCCCTTGGTTTCAAAACCTACAACTACAAGGGCGCCCTTCTCCTCAAATCGCAGCTTGAGACATGGTACGGATCGATTCCACCCTGCCTCCGCGTGTATTCCGTCAAGGATACTTGCTTGGCAACCACCACTTTCACCGCTTTACAACGTGTGCTGTTTCAGCTCATTTACAACACAGGAATCGCACTAATATATCGACCGTTCCTCAATATCATGAGCCTTGAGAATAGATATTGCGAAACCGCGCTCGATGTGTCCCGCAAGAATGCACTAAGATCTATTGAAGTATACATAGAGGTTGATCAGGAGATGCAGAGAGGGGGAAGACTCTATAACGACCCACAAGTAAAGGCTAACCTACCCGTTAATGACTTCTTTATAACAATGATAATGGCACCGCTTGAGTTCTTCGGTTGCCCCAACTTACCGTAAGTCTGCCTTGAAGAGGGTACCAATTGCCGTAACTGAAGTCTTACAGGCAAAGCAAAAAGGGCTATATCATTCACACTCTCGAAACGGCAGCACAGCTATGGCCCACGAGATCATGTGTCTCTTCATACGCCCTCGAGAGCTCCCGACTGCTCCAGGTGATCCTGGCAGATATCTATTCGACAACCTCGATTGAGCGTCCTATATACCCAAGCGTCTCTGATTTAAACCAGGAAAGCGCCCTACTGCAATACTTTAGTACTTATGGGTCGCGAAACGGTGATGTCTACGACTTCGACAACTTCACATGGAACGTCGCTGCCATGTCGGACTGGGTTTGTACACATATCCGCATGCAGAGTTGCGCCACTGACGAGACCTAGGGCCCAGTGAACTTGTTGACTGGTTGTGAAGAATTTGACAGATCAATTACAGAAGAGTCAATCATTGGCGTTTAGGACCTTGCTGGTTACCTGTTCTGTGTGAATGGCGAGATATAGTGGGGTGTCGGAGTTGTCGGTTCTAACAGTTGCCGTTTTAGGTAATTGACATGTCCGACTTTAAATCCGACGCTGCGCCAAGACGTCCAACAGTTGATATTGACAAAGACCATGCTGTCATTGAGATTCCTTACGGTTTCGCACGCCTCGAAGAGGAAGCTGATCGATATCTGGGATGGGTATAAGAGGAGTGCCTGCCTCCCTCAACAACTGTTCTGCATCCAACCGGGAACTCATTCCACATTCCAGCTCACCCATCTATCACCAACAAATCGTTAAAATGGGCGACCAAGCCGTTCTCGAGTTCTCAACCTCTCTTGTCCTTCCCGCCTTCAACGAGCCTCTCAAGCTCGAGAAGACTCCACTTCCCAAGACTGTCCCTCCTGGATCTATCATTGTCCGTGTCCTCAGCACCCCCGTACGCCCTCATCAACGCGAAGGCTTCAAAGGAAACAGCCCTCTTTCCTTCAAGCCCCCATATAACCCTGGAGACGGTGGTGTTGGTCGCATCGTATCCGTCGGGCCGGATTCTGTCGCTCTCAAACCTGGTCAGCTTGTCTACATGAACAACTTCATCACGGCCAGAGATGATCCCAACACCCGGGTCCTGCTCGGTATTCATGATGGTGGTGGTCCCGAAGCTGACTTGAAGCTTTTCAATCTCTGGAAGGGCTTCTGGAGAGATTTTGCTGTTGTTGCCATGGAGAATGTCATTCCTCTGAATGAAAAGATTCTCATCAATGAGATGGGTTACACCTATGGGGATCTGAGTTACATCCAACGCCTCTCGGTTGCATACGGTGGTATCAGAGCCGCCAATCTTCAAGCCGGCGAAACTGTGGTTGTCGCTCCAGCTACAGGACACTTTTCGGGTGCTGTCGTCGAACTAGCAGCCCAGATCGGCTGTCGCGTAATTGCGCTTTCCCGCTCAGCATCTAAACTGAAGCCTCTCACGTCTCGCTACTATCGTGTCACCGCTGTTGAGCTCACTGGTGATGAGAAGAAAGATACCGAGGCCATTGGCGCACTTGTGCCAGGAGGCGCTGATGCTTACATCGACGTTTCTCCGCCTGCAGCGACAGCTTCACATCAGCACCTCAACATTTCCATCAACTCACTGGCATCTTTTGGTCGTGTCGTTTTTCTAGGAATGATGTTTGATATCAACATCAACTATGCTAGCCTCATGCTTCGCAACATCACGATCAAAGCGCAGTTCATGTACACGCGCCAGGAGTTGGTATCTTTGGTCAAGATGATTGAAACGGGAGTTATCAAATTGGGCAAGGAAGCTGGGCATGAGATTGTAGAGAAAGGGTTCTCCATGGAAGAGTGGGAGCGGGCGGTGACAGTTGCAGAGACGGCTATGGCTTGGGGTCAACAAGTCTTACTCTATCCCTAGACAAAGACTATTCCTAGTTCGATAAGTAGCATCCAATATCATCTATATATTCTTCCGTTACTCGATTTTCTGTCTATTGCGCGTATCTGTCTTGTTCGGAATAGATCTTGACGTCCCATCACTCGTTCTTGGCTACTCCACTGTCGCGAATATGTATCGAAAAGCCCCTCGCGTTCTTCCCCTCCAACCCCGGCTTCAGAGTCAAGGAGGGTATCTCATAGTCACCTCCATTTTGCGGCCTGAAAGCAATGGGCTCGATGGTATCTAAATGCCTCAGTTTCTCACGAAGCGCCTCCGCCTCCTTCTCAAAGCCAACTTCATCCAGTCTATCAGTCTGATAAACGACGTGAGATGGAAGAACCTGAAACCCGGGATAATATAGCACTCCGTGATTGATAGGGAATAGTAAGTCGTCAATATGTCCAGCAATTCCGCGTGTCGAGAAGTGTTCTTTCTGGCCCCCGGCAGTGACGACAAGCATCGCTCGCTTTCCCGCAAACACTCCCTCACCATATCTATCGCCATAATGCTTATCGCTATGCTCTCCAACTCCATATGCGAAACCCATGGAGAACACTCTTTCGACCCAACCCTTCAGAATGGCGGGCATGGTATACCACCAGAGCGGAAAGTGAAGTATGACGACGTCGGCCCAGAGCAGCTTTTCTTGTTCGGTCTTGATGTCTTCGGTAAGGTTTCCTGTTGTGTATGAATCCCTTGATGCGTATGGAACCTTGAGACGAGCATCGGTTGCCAGATCAGGAAAGTCTGCGCGATCAATCTCGGCTTTCCATTTCATTAAGTATAGATCGGAGGTCTTGACTTGATGACCTTGAGCTTTGAGCTCGTTGACGGAAACTTGGAAGAGAGAGCCATTGAAGGATCGAGGGTCAGGATGAGCAAGGACGACGAGAACCTTCATGCTGATGAAAAGATGTAATGATTCGTGCTTAGCATTCCATATTATCTTGGTCTTTCGGCATTTATATACGGATGACTCGCTCCACTATAGTCGAAAGATGTTCTGCCAAGAAAGCTATCATGACATGATCGGATAAAAACGAGTCCGATCGAGTTGAGTCTAGCCTATCATGGCTCAGACGGGTCAACTTCACACCGGACAGTCTGTGGGTGATCAGCTAGAGGTCGATCATGGTCATGGGTAGTGGACACTTCATCATGGTAGTGGGCTGGAAACCCACGTCTTTTTTCTGAAATTTGTCCGTTCTTCGTCCGAGACCCGGGATAACGTTACAATATCATTTGGTCCGCTCCCTGACCCCACGAAACAAAACTCCGCAACGAATCAAAGTGAACCTGGAACTATCGCTCAACTGATGATTAATATAACATTCTCGTTCATTTTCGCGTCGGCGTTCACTCATTGTCCGACTATGCACATAGGTCGTAGCTACAAGTATTCCTAAGCTTACCCTTGGTCCTTAAAATGTAAATAAGCTAAGACAGAACAGACAGGTAGCAGGACACTCAAGTTTCAGTTCGTAAGCATAATCAATCGTGTATAAAGCATTATACTTTCATATAAAATTCATTGTTGTTTCCTGCCGTCGTGTTCTACGTTTCCCAAACGCCTTTCCATGCACGGCCTCTTAAAAGCCAAACGGTAATGAGTCCATACTCTCGATGTTTTCTTCTGCTTCTTCCTTTAGGCATCTTTCGCAAGTACATTTGAACTGAAACTGCTCTTGTGTATGATTTTGCCTACTTGAGAGGTCTTTATGCGCTGTGAGGTCGAAGTATGTGATCATGCATTCTTCACCCTTTGCGATGTCACGAGCTGCTGTATAGACCATTCGCACTTGGCCGTCGGGTTTGTGAGTAACCTGAGAGCTGTCAGTGCCACATTCACGGGATTTTTTATTATGTCTATTCGCTCACATTTGGTAGGCAAGAATGGTTAAACTGCGCAGCACGGGGATACAGTGCCATTCCGTACGATTCACCTCTTGGTGCAGCATTGTCGTTCACGGGCTGAGACCCAGTAGCCCTCGGATACAGACCGAAGGTATTGGTTTCTTCCTTGCATAATAGCAAAAGCATTTGTTCGGCACTTAGCAGGGGCGGTAGAACACTCGCATCACTCAGATACTCTTGGACCAGTCGTTTCCAATGCGTAACCTGCACCTCGGGCCACGAGTCAAGGTACGCACAGCACATGTCCACGGCTTTCCAGCCACGTAGGAAATGGGTCTCCCATGGACGCCGCTGTTGTACGAGCGCGTTACCGCTGTGCAACTCGGCATTCCGCGTGGCAAGCAGGCGAACAACATGCCAAACCGTAGCGAAATTGTACTCTCCCTCTTTCTGGCGAAGTGCTTCTGCGTATTTCTTCAACCAAGAGCACTCGAAATCATGTCGGCTCTTGTCCGTCGCTCGGCATGCGACATTACACCATACAACATCCTTGAAACAAGCGTGCTCACAGCGGACGGCGCGACCATTTTGAGGGACACGGCGAGAGCAGGACAAATTGCTGCAGATAAGCGGTTCGTTGGACGTCACAGAATGGACGATAGCATATGGTGTGTCTACGAGAAGAATGGTTCCTTCTCGAATAGGACCCGTGGCTCGAAGTAATCTACCCTTGCAGGGGTCTTGATCAGGGACCAGATTCGGGTGTACGTAAAATTCCAGATCGTGAGTGACGACATTGGAAGATTTTAGTGTACTTCTTGGTGCCTTGGGGGGCAGTCGGGGTTTTTGGAACTCCATTGTTGCCGAATATAGAGGCTGGGTGAAAGGTAAAGGGTCCAGAGAATGACGGATAAGAAAGATGGGAATTAAAATGAATGGGAAAAAGAATTTGTAGGCAAAGTCGCTACTGAGGATTTTGTGTTCTGGACCCTCGGAATGATCGAATACGGTTAGATGAGGAGGCCACTAAGACACCATCGCCACAGAGATAAGGGTATCATTCCGGCGTAACCTTTTGCGGCTTAAAGCCAATTGCTGTATCACTGTATCAGAAAGGCGGTATGTATTTTGAGGTTCGACATTGTGTCATTGCAAGAAAGGTACATTGTGATAAGCTCAAAGCTTGATGTGGACAGAAACACTATGGACGCCACATTACCATGGGCTGTCAGCTTTTGGACGGGACTACACCTATTGGACAGAGAAAACGTCAGAAACTTCAATCAATCAGTGAAGATGCCGCAATGCAAAAAAATTTCTTTGTGGCTTTTTACGTCAACATTCGGCGATTTTGTCACCCCGTTAAATCGGCATTGCAATAACCATTCATCGCCCTTGCATCCCAGATCTGAGTGGAGAGGGGCCACATGGAAGCTAGGGATAATCCCTCCAGTGAGATTGGTTCCCGTCACACGTGTCACTAAGAATAGCACAATCATTTTAGCAGCTTCAATTGAATCTCAGCTAATAGCGTTGCTCTCAACGAGCATGCTGTACTGGGGAACTACAATTCTGATTTGACAAAAACGCCATGGTCAATCTCTTGAGCCACGGGCTTGTAAGTCCATTGGCTCACATAGACATCGCCTCCCTTGGGACAGTCCACTCCAGATCCCTTGCCGTTACAGGTAGCGTAAGGTCCAAGCAAGCTACCAACAAATGAGCCGGTACCGCCACTCACAAGACTTGCCGATGCTGTGGCGATGTTGAGAGTCTTGCCTCGGTGGCTTGAAGCTCCAAGGTTGTAGTGCGTCGCGTTGGCTGCCTCGATATGTAGACTGATTACGCCCTTCTCCCAGCCATCGGGGACCGGTACTACCTTTGGTGAAGGAACATTCTGAGCTCCCGTGGCTCGGAATCGGAAGGCAAGTTTGGTCTTCTTGTTACTGCCTTGGTTTGTGGGGAGACGAACGATACCAAGGTCGATATGGTCGAACTGCGTGCGGAAAACGGTAATTCCAGCTTCCTGATCGTCGGACTTGGGCTTGAAGTCGATATCAACACTGTACTTGAACAGAGTGTGAGTTTGGCGACGACCGATGAAGGCTAGACCTCGCTGTCCTGAGAGCTCAATCTCATCTCCTGGTAACACACTGCCGGTAACATTATTGCGACTAGGCACGATGTGCAGACCCTTGGAAGACAAAGAGAAGGCACCGTCTCTTGGGACTCTATGGTGTACAAAGTGAGGAGGCATCTTCTTAGTCTTCTTCAAGTTGTAGTTGTCTGGGTCAGCGTTGAAAGGTCCATCTCCGGGAACGTTTCGGGTCGGCTTTGGGAGGAGGTTTCCTGGCATGCGGCCTCGCACTGGTTGCAACTTGGGCCATTCGCCCTTGTTCCATGTGCCATTGAACAAAACAGCTTCGCGGCCCATGGGTGAAACTCCAGGGGCTGTGATGCGAGTCGCAAGACAGAGACCCCACCAGTTGCCCTTGGTGTCTTGGAAAAGGTCACCATGACCAACGGTCTGGAAGTACTCAGATGTTCCGCGATTGGTCAAAATCGGGTTGTTCTTGTAAGCTTCATATGGACCGGTGATCTTGCGGGCTCGGGCGATTGTGATAGCGTGGTCTTCGGCAGTTCCACCCTCGGCAATCATGAGATAGTAGTAACCGTCGCGCTTGTAGATATGGGGTCCCTCAGGCCATACACCTCCCGTGCCGTTCCAGATATTAAGCTCCGGGCTGAGCTCTCCAGTTTCCAAGTCAAGCTCCTGCAGAGTGATGCCATGGGTAGCACAATAAACCTTGCCATCGTCATCCCAGAAGAGGTCGGGGTCAATGTGCGTTGGCTTGAAGGTAACAGGGTCACTCCAGCTACTCTCATCCCAGGGATTGGTGGTCTTGAAGATGACACCAATTATATCTCCAATGCCTAGGTACTCGCAGATGACGTAGTATGTTCCCTTGTGGTATCGAATGGTTGGTGCATACATGCCCTGTTGCTGTCCCGCTGTCTTCCAGCTAATGCCAGGTAACTGTTTCTCACGGTTCCAGACATGGCTGATGAGACGCCAGTTGACTAGATCTCTTGAAGCATAGACGGGAAGCCCTGGGAACGAGATGAAGGTTGAAGTGACACAGAGAAAAAGGCCGTCTTTCTGGATGCATGACGGGTCTGAGTGCCATCCAGGAAGGACAGGGTTGGTATATGTCGAAACATCCGTCTTCGTTTCGGGAAGAGCACTTCCCATCGCCAGAAGAGGACACAATAGCCAAGAGAAGCGCATTTTGAACCCACTAGGTGATATCGTCCTGGTTACACTAGACATCAATTCGATCGCGAGCTGCTCCTCATTATATATGCGCACTTGAGCCGTCGATCATGAGATAAATTCAGGCAAATGCGGGGGAGAAAACGGCTGAATTACGATCCCCGGAAACAAATTGCTCACGATTGATAGTGCCGATTCGAGCGCTAGATCTTGACCCTTGTTGGTAGCATGACGATCTTGTCGAAGAGCGCATTGAACCTGCAGAATGAGGGGTCTTGATGCAACTCGACCATGCTGATTCTGTAAAATAGGCTGATTCAACGACCCAGAAATTAAACTACATCGTCATGGACAAAACGATGTAAGCCATTTAGGCTAATCGGATACTCTTAGTAATGAAAGTATTCATCCCAAGAATTCATGGAAAGCCGCTCCAATCTACGGTTGAGGTACAGCTGTACGATATAAGTGCATTCAAGTTTTGGCCATCGCTTTCATCAGAAAGCTTGATATAAAAAGCGATACAAAATCTTTTATGTTATCTGTTAAAATTTATTAACGCGACACAGATACTTTGGGTTTTGGCAACCGTCTGCCTGTTTGCGTAGATTTTGCTGGCAGTGATGTTTTACATTTAAGACGGGGATGGATGCCCGCCGTCAAAAGCGCACCGTTACGCGCATCATTCTTTACCAGTCGTCCAAGGAAATGGAATGGAGGTTTGCAGACTGCACAAAAACACCCAATCAGCAAGGGATGTGGCGAATGGAATTGACCATTGAGAACTCACAATTGATTGCTCAATCGTGGCGATCAACACGATGCGGCTGGTGTAGGGTAACATCAATGGTACGATACCCCTGTAACTTAATGGCCTTGGCCGGGGAAGCTTCGCGAAACTTCACATCGGCAAGCAACAGCAAACAACATGGAATTGCGTGTCGCGTCAAACAACAAATGCCTGAGGCCCCCCAATTCGATGCGATTCCACGGTCTCACAGTCTGCGAATACCCTCGCTTGTATCCCCAAGACTAGAATAGTCTTATCGCCCGATAACAACATGCTCTGACAATGAGATCTAGTTGACGTCACCTGCAACGGTACACGGAAGAAAGTCACCGAAACATCGTGATCCTGACCGCATTTTCTCAAGCATCAGGGAATAAATAATACTATTTCGGATTTAATTACTTACCAGTATTTATCAGCTCAATTCGTGTTCTGCACTTTTTCTTTTTGGTTTACTTTGTGCTTGGGTAGTGGCTTTTCTTTCTTGATCGGACGCGCAAATGTCTCTCGCTCAGCATGTGACCCAGACTGAGGGCTTCGATTACGAAGGCCCAGCGAACCCCAACTATGAAGGCCCGAGTAATCCGAGTGTATCTCCTGGGTTTGGCACAGGAAATATTCTTGCTCCTGGGGATGAATGCGATCAAAGCGGTGACCGATCAGAATGGCGACGATTGAATTTTGCTCCTGTTGAGGTTGCTAAGAAATTGCCCAACATTGCTGCTTACAAGGTCTCCAACCTCAAGCGCTACGGTAAGCAATACAGTCCGGATCCATAGAGACGCATAGCTAATTTCTTGCAGTTCAGGTAGCGACTGGTATAATTGCTTGTTGGTTCGCAGCAGGTATTGTCTTTGGCTTCGCTGCCCTCAAGCCAATTCTCATCAAGGAGGGCATCTATTCCGAACTCTGCCCGGTCGTGGACTACAGGATCCCATGCGCTGAGCAAGACATGCGATTGAACCTGTTATTCATCTCAGCTTCTATCTCCGCGAATGTATCTTCTCTTTTGGCCGGCTCTGTCCTTGATCGCTTCGGTCGACGAGTGTGTTGGCTGGTATCGAGCACTCTGCTCACCCTCGGTTCGTTGATGATGGCCATCTCCTTCTCGCATCCCGGCTTCCACGGATATCTCGTCGGGAATATACTTCTTGCTTTCGGTGGTACATTTATCTTCGTCTCTAGCTACCAACTAGCGAACGCGTTTCCCAGATATTCTGGACTCATCGTCGCGCTCGTCACCGGCGCCTTTGATGCCTCGGCTGCAGTGTTTTTGTTCTATCGCATGGCTTATGATGCTTCCGGCGGATCATTTTCACTCGACAGATTCTTTTACGGCTACATTTCCGTCCCGGTCACCATTTTACTGGCCGAATTCCTGTGGATGCCAGCGCACTCGTACCATACCCTTCCGCAACTCGAGCGGAAAATCGAGCACGCCCAAGACCGCACTCGCGATGTTCACCAATCTGATGAAGAGATCGACAATACAAACGAACTTACCCGCGTTCGAAGTGCGCGAGCCGGCCAGAGAAAGGCTAAGCTTGAGAAGATTGAGCAACTCGCTGGCGATAGTCAAGAACGAGGCGAGCGAGTCAGAGAAGAGGAGGGCCGACAGGAAGCCAGTGGTGTCTGGGGTGTTCTCCACGGAATGCCGGCTCACAAACAGATGATGACGCCTTGGTTCATCCTCATTCTCATTTTGACGATACTTCAGATGATTCGCATGAACTACTTCATCGCTGGTGTCAGGTCGCAGTACCGATACATGTTGGGCTCCGACAAAGCCGCTGAGCGCATCAATGAGTTCTTCGATGCTGCTCTCCCCATTGGAGGCGTCGCTGCGACGCCTTTCATTGGAATCTTGCTCAACAACCTGAGTGTTCCCGCTACATTTTCCGTTTTGACGGTGTTTATCATCGTGATTGGAGTCCTGAACTGTATTCCGAACATGATTGCTGGATACTTCACAGTCGTTGCTTTCGTCTTCTTCCGTCCTCTGTATTATTCCGCAGTCTCGTAAGTGCCATTTCAACGGTCTCGTCAAATCTAGTTACTGACTTGTATCTTAGTGACTACGCCACGAAAGTCTTTGGTTTCGCCACGTTCGGGCGCATTTACGGAACGGTCACTTGCGTCTCCGGAATCACGCAGCTCATTCAGTCCGGACTCGATGCGCTTACTCATGGTCCACTACACGATGACCCAACGCCCGTCAACGCGACTTTGGGCGCCGCTGGAGCCCTGGTAGGGCTTATCTTGACCATCTTCATTACTGTCAAAGGTAGAGTCTTTGTCGAGAAGAGGGTTGAGTTATGGGCCGACGGTGAAAGAGAACGACTCTTGTCAGAAGCTCGGATCGGATATGGAACGGGTCATGAAGTTCAAGAATAACCGAAGACTATCAGATGTTTCATGGGCCCGTTTTGAATTCACTTCGCAGGTTACATTGCATTTCTGTGATGTCGGAATCTTCTAATAGTTATCTGTCATGGATTATGTGTACTTACGGGAATTTGGATCGGATCAAACGCTATTGGATGGGCGTACTACTTTGAGTTCTTACCGGTCGAATTTACAAAGATATAAAAAAGATATGATGCAGGAGTTTACTGGCTATAGATATTCAAAGCTAATTCATTTATCATTATTACTGACTCTTAAGAACTAGAGAACTCGTAAATGCGATAATACTCTTCAAACAATGGCCCCGGTGCCCAATTGATGGCAACGATGTAATTCTGACTTGGTTCAGTTCCGGGCGCAAGTGTCGCCCCGAAGCTCTCTCGAGACATGCAAACATCCGGCTTCACTATTTTCCCTGCAACAGCATGCAAAGATTTTAATTAATACATGTGACTTCAATTCAAAACGAACGGCCAGCAAAGAATGCTCCAGCTTGAACGTTATGTGATAGACTTCGACGCATTTGAGTCTTAAAAACACATACATGAAGGGAGTCAGGCAGTCCAGTGAACCTGGAAGGGTCGAAAAGGAGCCCCGTTTACTAACCAGTAATAACTGCAAGGCAATGTTTCGTTTGGCAAACAAGCATATTTTATCCAGATGCGATCCATAACGCTCCCTAGTTTCTGTCGGCCCAAGCTGAGACATCGACCGTTGCTCCCTTGCAGCTACACATACCGACTAGCGACTCTCAACTCCTGAGCGACCAAATGTTCCCATTCCTCACATCACAGGCCGGAGGAAATTCTCCCTGTACTGTGGATATTAGAGAAAGGTAATTCAATATGATGCCCGGCCTCTTTCACCCTCTGTCGGTAAGCTGCTTGTCTTGGTACCCAGCAAAATGTCACGACGACTCGTTTCATTACTGCTTTCAGGTCTAATCACACAAGCTGGTGCTCAATATGTTGTCAAAGAACCGGATATAGTCTGTGTTACGTACTTATCAACGTACCTTGTCCCTGTACCGTCGAATGCTACGGGTTCTATGCCGACAGATGGCGCGAACAGCACATCGCAGACTTTTGATGCAGCCTTGACATCTTCTACCACATTCGAGTCCGGAGTTGGTCTATCCCTTGACTTGACCGAGACTCTTCAAATTTCTCAGTCCCTTTCTGATGACTCCAACCAGTTGGCCACAACTTCGCTCACAATGGATATCAACACCAGACTTGCAAACAAATAAATCGTATCCAAATCAAATCAAATAAATCCAAATCAAATCAAATCAAATGACGGAAAAGATTATCCAAATCGAATCAAATCTCGAGGCCTGGATTTATTTGGATATTTGAATTCATTTGGATAAGGGGTTGTCCAACCAGCATTCGCGTTGAGACGAGTATCAACCCCACTTCTACCTGGGATCCTACCCAGTTTGGTAAACGACTCGCATCTCACAATTAACCCGCCACGCCCTTTCAGCTGATGCTGCCTGTCACAGCACCATGTTCGACTCGCGAGACATGGTCCAGCAGTTCGTCCCGACATATCAACGGTGCTTGTATGCCTCAGACTGTAGCCTGCTGAGCTTCGCAACCTCACCTATCCCCAACAATCCTGCTCCAATGGCTCAGTCTACGAATGCCAATTGTAGAGCAATACCTTCAATAACTCTTTCGACCATTCCCAGTGACCTCGACGCCCCCCAAAGCTTCGATCCATCCGATACCAACAGAGAGATAACTATAGACACTTCCTCCTCGGTCGACTACACTGGCTACGAAGGCATCGATTGGAATCGCCTTTCAGGGTACTGCATCCGCAAACAAAGACGAAGGCCGCGGACGGGATGGGTCTGGGAGCACGGATTCGATATCGAGAAAGACGGTTCTGGTCGCCGATTCTGGCTCTGCAAAGACTGTCACGGAAAGAAAGCTACGATCACTCATATGTACGACGCTGCTTCTACGAGCCAAGCAAACGGTCATATGGAAGATGTCCACCGCATCAATCGAGA